>JAGGCT020001681.1:0-50000 GCA_017654935.2 Phymorhynchus buccinoides
TTCAGCCATAAATGTCCATTAAATTTACCTGGGTAGAGAACAAAATCCATCTGCAGTATTGGGGATTCTTCTGTGACATATCTAAAAGAAGGTCTACCCTTACTTCCCAAAACTAAGACAATAGGGTCTTTCGATAATAGACCCCAATTTGATGCCTTTTAGTGACATAGGTGTTAAATCACTGTGGTGCTAAAATGTGACTTTGACAGTGAAAGGGTTAACTAATTCAACCCATATATGGCCGGAACTAATATAAAGCTGTCAATTTAATGAATTTGTTTCAAGGGAAGTAAATCTGTGCACAGCACACTTTGGTCACTTCTAAACTCGCTTCGCTCACTTAGACCACTTTTTTGCCTCTTACTATGCATTTGTAGTGGTTTGAATTGGGGTAACTAATTGCTGTTGAGAGATTTTTTTATATAAAGTCTATGCATAAAAAAAAGTCTGATCTTCCACTTCCCTATGTCTAAACCTGAAGTAAAAACCAATAATCTTCTTTCATTTCTCTTTTTGTTTCTGTCTTGTTTTGTTTGTGTGCATAGCTGGAGTGATTTGTGAGTTGTTTTTTTAATACAGTGGAACCTCCCTTATAAGACCTTCAAAAATCATCCAAAATGAGGTCTTATAAGGGAGGGGTCTTATAAGGGAGGGGTCTTATAAGGGAGGTAATTTTAATACTTACAAAGAAGGGCAATGTCTCAGAGAAGTAGGTCTTATGTGGGAGTGAGTCTTATAATGGGAGGTCTTATAAGGGAGGTTCCACTGTAATTCAAAATCGTTGCGATGCGAATGAGTTAACTCGGTTTTCTTTGTCTTCTGGACCGTGCAGTGGAGTTACTTCCACACCGATCATTCTGCGTCTTGAAAGCAGCCGCCTCACACTATGGGGGGGAGGGAGGGCGAGAGAGATTAATACATGTATTTTGTATGAACAGTCTCACTTATTTTTAATGTTTATATTCATTGATACTTGTCTTCATGTTGATTATTCTTGGCTAGTCTTTAATGTGTATGTTTATCTGTATGTTAGTGTTTAGGCCTTTGTTCAGAGCTTTGAGCACCCTGCAAAGGGAGTTAAGCGCTCTATAAATAACCAGTATTATTATTATTATTATCCAACCCAGTCGGATGAAGAATGGTTGTGACCTTTCCACACGTTTCCTTTCTTTTGACAGAGTGAGCACCATAGACGTCACAAAAATTAATGCAAATTTTGGTTAGATCAAAGCCCTTCCAACGAGGCCGGAAGGAATTGGCGACCGCACCATTTACTTCCAACTCACTCAGGCAGTTGTGGGAAATCCCGGGACACAGCGAATGCTTGCTGATAGTGAGGTCGACACACTAGGGCCACAAGTAGTTGAACAGAGTTCACAACTGAATTTCGACTAAAAAAGGTTGGATAGTGTGAGGGCGGCGGCTTTGACCCCACAGCCACAGCTGCGTAGTTTGACTAAAGGGCGTGCTACACTACGTACGATTCAGTCTCCATGCGATGCGATTGTGACGATGCGAGTCATGATTCACTGTGAAATTCATGTATTGGGTTTACTTGAGTTCAGAGTATGTAGAGTGAAAGTAGTAGAATTATTTTTAGATGGAAGTATTTCGCGTGAATCATGAATCGCATCGTCACAATTGCATCGCATTGACAGCGAATCGTATGTAGTGTAGCAGGCCCTTAGCGGTTAGCTTGTTGGTTGTCCAGGTTTCATCGTGTACGCCACCCTGATCATCATCGTGGCGGTGTTCCTGATGGTGCACATGGCGCCGCGCTACGGCAGCCAGAACGTGCTGGTGTACATCACCATCTGCTCCTCCCTGGGCTCCTTCACCGTCATGGGCTGCAAGGGCGTGGGCGTGGGCCTCAAGGAGACCCTGGCTGGCCAGGTCAACCAGTTCACCAACTGGATGTTCTACATCCTGCTCTCGGTGGTGGTGGCCTGCATCCTGATCCAGCTCAACTACCTGAACCGCGCACTGGACACCTTCAACACGGCCGTGGTGACCCCCATCTACTACGTGTTCTTCACCTCGCTCGTCATGGTCGCCTCCATGATTCTCTTCAAGGAGTGGGGGAACATGAAGGTGGAGGACGTCCTGGGCGACCTGTGCGGGTTCCTCACCATCATCTGCGGCATCTTCCTGCTGAACGCCTTCAAGGATTTGAACATCACGCTGGCCAGTCTGCCCGGGTTGGCCAAGGCGACGGGTGTGGTTGTGGTGGGCGGTGGTGACAACAACAATTCCTTGATGTTGGACGGTGATCGCGGGGGGTATCATCTGCTGAAGAAAAGCCCCGCGGATGTCGATGATCCTTCGGAGGTGGTGGCAGAGTATCAGGATAGTTCTGATGTGCATTGATGCGGGGTCTGACCGGGGGTGAAGCTTTACGTCCTCTCGGCTTGAAACGGGGCACATTATCATGGGGACGTGTGTGGGATCTGAATTTCCCTCGTGCCTTTTTTTGTTTCAAAACTTGATCATTTCGTGCTGAAGTTGATATGGATGCAAAGTGGATTTTTTAGTTAAGTCGTAAAATCAGGTTTCCGTGTTGACTTGATTTTATTTATTTCTGTTTTATTGTTATAGATATTTTTAGCTTTTCTTTATATTTTAAATTAGTTTCCCGAAAATATAAGGAACTGACAACATAAAGATTACTGGTAGGCAAGTTAAAGTGGAGGAGATCTGTCCAAAATCATTGATAGACATGCTTATTGTACAAAATGTTTTGTAACAGTTGAATTTTTATCGGCATGATCATGGTGTTAACTGAAAACATATTATTCTTCATTTTTGTTTTAGTTTCATTGGTTATACCAAGGTGTTTTCTTTTTAGCTTTCCTCGTTTAAAGCCAGTTTGTTTTGGTTTTTCAAATGCTAGCAATCTTGCCACAGAAGTAAGGTACTACAAGAAACTTCATTGTTGCTTGTCTTTTAGATCTTCAAATTCATTCTTGATTCATCTTGAAGCGAATTGTATTACTTACTGTATTCATTTTAATCAAAGGAGAAAGAAACATAGGACTAGTTTGAAGGATTATACACGTTGGTGCTTACCACATGAACATAATTTTCATGTCATATCTTGATCATAATCTTGTATTATGACTTCCGATGTTTTATTATTTTCCTTTTTTTTAATTTCTTTACTTGCTGTTTTTATTTTTGTTGAGATTTCTTTGGTTTTTTAATTTTTTACTTCAGTATAAGCCTTAATTTCGAAGACAAAATAGATCACTCTCAGATTTGATTTTTAAATGATGTCATATCTTGATCATAATCTTGTATTATGACTTCCGATGTTTTATTAATTTATTATTTTTAAATTGTGTATTGAGTACTTAAAGTGTTTTTTTGATTTTTTTAAAAACTTTTAATAAAATATATGTCTGGCCCGCTTATTTTCCCCAAATTTACTTCTCTTTAGTTTAATGAGCAATTAGTCATTAGTATTAGGTACTTTATAGTCACAGAGGCGTCTGTGAAATTCGGGTTGCTCCCACCCGGAGAGCGCGTCGCAGCAAGAGGCGCGCCACCCAATTTAAAAATAATAAATTTGCATGCGATTTTTTGTGACTGATGAGGGGTGGGGGGGGGGGGAAATTTTTACCAAATGACAACTTTTTTGTTGCCGCTGGGTTTAGCGTATGCTAAGTGCATGGGCACACGGGACCTCGGTTTATCGTCTCATCCGAAAGACTCCACGTTAAGACCGTTAAGGCCTAGTGCAGAATGAGAGGAAAAAATCCCCTGTACCCAGGTTCGAACTCGGGTTTACTTGACACGAAGCGAACGCGCTACCACTGTGCCACTCTACACCACTTATCTGTTAGAAAAAAATATGTATCATCAATAAAAGTTATTTATAATTGAGTTTCTGCTGATTAAAAGGTATTTTTAGTATCATTTATCAACGAATGACATGGTTTTTTGCATCTTGTTTATGTCGATTGTTTCTTACTCCGTCTTTTGATTTAAAACAAACAAACATTGTTTCCAGGCTTTTATTTGGTTTAGCACATTCTACCCCATCCGTGCAGCCGCATTTATCTTCCCTGGCCCAGCCGTGCAGCCGCATTTATCTTCCCTGGCCCAGCCGTGCAGAGAACTCTTGAGCATAACTACAAAAATGTTTTGAAAAATTGATATAACTTTGAAACAATTTACCGTATTGCATTAAAAATATAAAGTGTTATTGTCCAATGCATGTTTTAATGGTTTGCAAAGTTTTCATAGAATTTGAAATGTGGCTTTACACCAAAAAAACCAGTCATATAGAAAAAGGTTTGTTCTTTGTGTAATGATCGAAAGTAGAGCTTTCTACTTCACCTACATTCGCTAAAAACTCGATATAGTCGCTATTTTTGTCATTATACTTGTCCTCAATCCATTCAAGCACGATTTTACTTGCTGTTTCATTATTCCGAATAATAGGTATCAACCCATCATTGAAAAAAATCAGTAAATATATGAGAAATCTGCTCAAAAATCGATCAAATCTAAACATGACCGGAAAGGAAGTGTCTATAAACAGGCTAAAGCTACCAAAGTGAACAATTTGAGGATGAGAACCAAGCTAGACGCTTCAGTTTGAAGATGGGTTTGTATTACGAGTTAACTCGTAAACGGGCAGATATGGTTGGCATGAGTTTACGAGTATACTCATAAATGGGGTAGAATGAGTTAAAAAAAAAAGAAGTATACTAAGGGTCTGTGCACATTAGATCTGCAATCCGCAAGTTCCGTATGGAAACCCCATTCAAAAGGACATTGAGTGTCAAACTATCCATTCTGAGAAAATTATACATTTGAAAACTTCAGACAATTCTCTTTCTAATGATACAAGAACTGCTCGTGCATCTTTTTTCATTCCAGGGTTATGAGCATTTAAAGTTAGTAGGGTGAATGTCGACCATATTAAAGATTGTCCTTTATGAATATGAAAGACTAGAGAATACGAAAATAGCCATAACTCAAAATTGACCCCAAAATGAAATGTTTGACTTTGGAAGCCAGTTGTGAGAAACAAGCCTAGTGACTTAATGTCCCTTTCGTGGTGCTGGGTCACATATGTGCAGATGCGTCACGCTGCCTGTTGTGGGCCTAACTATTTATTGATAGGCCCAGCATGTTCGTCTCCGGCTGATTGGGATTTGGAGTTTCCCTCTCCTAAGAAGGTTGCCCGCCACAGCTGATGAGTCCCTTCTGCCCATCGTGGGTTTGAAGTCAGTTTCCCTCTCCTTAGAAGGTTCCCTGCCACAGCTGATGAGTCCCTTGTGCCCATCGTGGATTTGAAGTCAGAGTTGGGGCAGTGGGTGGATGCCTCGTGCCTCCATACGGGGAGCTGGATGACCCCGCCCCCTCCACGAGTCTCTCCCCATGGGGATACTGGAGGGTATTTTATAAAAATAGTTCACCACACCTTCTGCAAGTTCTGTGCTTGTAGCTTCCTCTAATCTGCCACTCTCTTTGACTCTGCCTTTTCCCATTGCTTTCTATCAACTACTATCTTTCTGACTTAATGGCCCATTCTCCTGACTTTTTTCCAAAAAATCTTCCAAGTAATTTTTTCCTTTGAGCTCCTCCGAATTCGAAATGTGTCAGCTGTGCGCAGCGAGGAGACCAGTGAAAACTGAAAATCGGACACACGTACCTTACCCATCAGGGCTCCCAATCGTCCCGCAAAACAAGGAGTCCCAGGGACTCATTCACTTACAGTATAGAGGGTCCTAGAGGCAGGATAGAGGGTCCCGGTGGCATTGCGAATGCTAAAAAGAATGTTTCTAGTGCATCCCTGGGACCCCCCCCTGCACATTCTTTTAGAGGGTCCTTTAGAATCTTAGTAATTCATAGACCCCCAAATGGGGGTCCCTGGGAGCCCTTCCCATTATGGCCATATGGTCTGGAAGCGCAGAAGAAGAAGAAGAAATCAGAGTTTTCCTTCTATTAGATCGACTGCCTGCCAAGGCTAACGAGCTCCGTCTACCTGTGATATATTTTTATTTACCCTCTCTCGTCCTTCCATTCCTCAGTTCCTTCATCTCTCACACGTACGCAGTGGTGGTTAGTTTTAAAGCACATTTGTAAAAGTTACTGGTATTTTTTTTATCAAATTTTATTTTGTTGTATTTATATTTTGTTCCTTTGGAATATTTGGTGGCTTGAGTTTATCGGGCAAACTGGAAATCTAAGTTTGAAATTGGGTATATTTTCTTAGAGTTTATGTACAGGGTGAACATGTGTATTATTTATCATTTACAAGTAACCATCAGGATGCAATCTGCTTTACAGAAAGTGATTCATTTCTCATCTTGTGAACATGAGAATGTGCTGATCAAAAAGCTCAGTTCAAATTTCATCTCTGTAGACGTGCAGTCATTCGTGTGTGTGTGTGTGTGCCCGTGTCTGTGTGTGTGTGCGCGTGCCTATGTGTTTGTGAAATGTGTGTGTGTGTGTATGTGTGTGTGATGTCTGAGGGTGTGTACCACTACCACAAGGTAATAAAGTAAAGAACAAAAATAGGTAAAGGTAAAGATGTGCCACCCCCCCCTGCATTTCTCGGTTAATTCTATTTTTCCGTTTTTGCCTTTCTTACCATACATAAAGCTGAAAAAATTAGCTCTAATATTTAACCATCCGAGAAGCGAAAGCTGCTTAATGTTTTCTGGGCTGTGTGTTTCTTCCTGCCTATCTTCAATCTGGCTGTCTATGTGAACATGATAACGTTTGAACAGAGGGACCTAGGAGGGTCAACATTTCAATGCGGATAGGTATTTAGGATATCTAGGCCAAGTTTGAAAATGAAGGTCAATGGTCAAAGGTCAAGGTTACTGGAGCTGAAAATGCTGCCACGCACCTGCTTTTCTTTCGCTGGCAATAGTGCGCAAGATACAGTTGAGATACTCGCTGGCACAGGGGTAACTGTAAGGTGCGGGTGTAGACTGTTTGACTGGACTTTAGTTTCAGGGGTGTTTGTGCACTGGACCCAAAAATGCTGCTACGCGGCTGGTTGATCTCACGCTTTCACGCTCTAGTATTCATATTCATAAGCTATCACTTAAACCCACAACAGGGGTGTAAGGAAAGTGGTGGCAGTTTTAGGGCATTAGGACTTTCAACATGATGCTCTGACAGCGTTCGGCCACAACCCTTCTCTTACCTGTGTTGTGGGAGGTAGGCACCTTTCTCACTAGCGAGGCCCGAATCTTTGTATCAGTTGTTATGCCTTTAAACAGATGAACAAAAGGTTATGCTCAATTTCAGGTGCTTAATATAGCTGCCTTTAAGATTGATATTTTTTAGAATTTCCTAATGCAAGAACTGAATTAGAGCACTTCACACACACACACACACACACACACACACACACACACACACACACACACACACACACACACACACACACACACACGCGCGCGCGCGCGCGCGCGCGCGCGCGCGCGCGCGCGCGCGCATGCACACACTCTCTCGCACACACACACTCACTCTCTCTCTCTCTCTCTCTCTCTCTCTCTCTCTCTCTCTCACACACACTATCTCTCTCACACACACACTCTCTCACACACACACACACACTCTCTCACACACACACACACACACACACAAAGAAAAAAGAGAAACGCTTTGCCACTGCTTATGTGGTGGATTTTCATGTTTTCCTTCTCAAGTCTGTTCACATCTCTGACCCGTCTGTATGTTTTCCCATGTACCTCATATACAGTACTTACAACATACACAGACCTGTTTACTCTACTCTTTTCGAGTAGTATTCTACTCAATTTCGACCTCTACTACTCTTCAAAACTGAAAATAATGCTTTCTAATTCTTGATTACTACTCATTTTCAGTTAACATTATTTGATGGTTTTATGAATAAAACTACACATTTTGCACCAAAACTACTCATTTCAGCTATCCAGACTACTCAAGACTTGTGTAGGGGGTAAACAGGTCTGCATACATCATTTTGTAAATGTGTTGTATATACCACAGTTGTATTGGTTCATATTACTAAAATGTCCGTATGATAATATTTACATAATATTTAATACTTACAGTTGCTGTTGTTAGATTTTTTTGGTACATAAAAATATGGCCTCTTTGTTCTTATGTGATATGACTGTCCCTTTAAAGAAGAATGCTAGTTGGATTAATCTTGAAATGCATGTGAGAGGGTTTTTTTGTGTGCTTGTTCATTTTTGAAGTTAAAGTTATATGTAATCAATATGTTACTTCAGTTTTGTCCTTTTGTGTACGGATGATAAACTACGGCGAAACTATGTGAATTGAATTATTTGGTCGAAAGCGTGACTAAAAAAAAGGAACGGCGCCCATTTTAAAACGTTAAAAGATAAAATTACATGTTGGTATTCTGAACCCCAAATGAACTTGCCATGTCATTTGTGTGCTGTTTACTGACACTGTCAGTGACAGACAATTTTAAGTGATGTTGCCATAACACTTTATCATTTGAACAGGCGGGGAATTAAGTAGATACAGTGGAACCTCCCTTATAAGACCTTCAAAAATCATCCAAAATGAGGTCTTATAAGGGAGGGGTCTTATAAGGGAAGTAATTTTAATACTTACGAAGAAGGGCAGTGTCTCAGAGAAGTAGGTCTTATGTGGGAGTGAGTCTTATAATGGGAGGCCTTATAAGGGAGGTTTCACTGTAGTGTTTTTTATACATGGTCTAATGGTATTTATTTCCTATATTTTTATCATTGTTTGTTTAGGGCATGTGCAGTCTGTATGTATATACAGTGGAATATAGTTTGCTTTAATAAAACTTTTCTGTGTCCAATGTCTTTATTTGTGAACCTCAGAAACAAAACCAGTTAACGTTAACTTTGAATAATGTTCGTGTTCCCAAACAAATAAACAAAAAAGGTATATAAATTGTGCTGATTTACTTTTTCTCCCAATGGGGGAGGGACAGTGCCTTATGCAAAGACAGCTGTTTCGATCTTGAGAAGATCTCATCAGTTTGCATGATTGGCCTGCAAATTGACTGTCCAGTGGATGCCAACCTGAGCAAAAAAGACATTCTACAAGAGAATGGTGTCCTCTTTGCATCAAGTGGAATATATATATATATATGCGGAAACCCATTCTCAATCCAAAACAAAAAAAATTGAAGTAAGAAATATAAAGGCCTGTACACATACACACAGGAAATCCAGCCACATATTTCTTACTTTTTTTAACTTTATGTGCGGATTGTGGAAGGGTTATGCGCAGGGTTTTCTGCACGTATGTGGACACGCTCTAACAGTGCATACTGTGATATTATGCTGTTGTTGTTGTTGTTGTTGTTGTACCCTGGCTTAAAGACTCCAGGGATCATCCCAGCAGCCGAAGCACTTGAACACTACGGTACAAATGCACTAGTTAAGGATGAGGACATTACGTGTGTGACCGTTTTTGATTACGTCCCCGCCATGTGGGCAGCCACACTCCGACTTCGGAGGATAATATTATGTGCACGTGTCAGGTAGACTCTCTTCAAAACGTTTTCTCTGAAAAAGGATTGTGTTTTTGTTTATTTGTTGTTTTCTTGAAATGATCTGAATGAACATCGATTTATACCAGTTATTACTTCTTCGTTTTGGGTGGTGGTGGTGGTGTTTCAAACCTTGTTCAGACAATCTGGGTTATTAGTAAAACTCTTTCAGGGTTCTATCACTTAAAAGCAGTTTCTGCATTCATTTTATAGAACCACTGGCGCATGTGCTTAACGTACAATCTGTACTCTTTTTGTTACTGGTACTGGTAGATAAAATATTAGAACTTGCCTTACTTGTCAATGAATGTAACATAGAGTAAGATATGTTTTCACCAATGTAAATACAACTGTAGATCTAGTTCCATGGGTTGTAAACTCTGTCAAGGGCTAGAGTGCTTATGCTGCCGTGACATGCCAGTGATAAAGCGCTTTGTGTTCGATAGAAAGCGCTATATAAGTGTCCATTTATCGTTGGTTTTTTTGCTGCTTTTTTTTGGTATTCATATTTTTTAGAGATTTTTTATATTTTTAAATACACATTGTGAATAAACAGACAGAAAACAGCTGCAATAAGTAAAATTAAACTCAACATCGAACAATGTTTCTAAGAGCAGCATCACATCAACTACAATGACAACAACTACATACGAGACAAATAAGAAGATAGCAAAAAAGCAAAACAATAACAACACACAATAAGAATGCAATACAGAGACTCTACATACAATGGGTACAACCCAATGTTTCAAATATTAGTTATAAATTTTTTTTTTTTAAAATAAAATAAATAAAAGCCTCAATCACAGTTCAAACAATTCTACCCTCAAAATAATAGATAAATAAATATATGTAGAGATATATGTGTGATAATTTATCATATTATTAATTATTATTATTTTTATAAGATTTGTCTTATCAATCACTACTGACTCAGCAAGGAAAGGATGTTGCTTTTTATTAAGCCCCTTGACACGCTACGAAGGCGGCCTGCCATGATTGTTTTAAAGTCTGTCTGTCAGGTCACTTGTGAACGGCTGCACTGAATCACCTAATATTTTGTACAGAAGCATATTACCTGATGATGTAAACGAAAAACAGGCCTTATTTTTGATGTTCTCTTCTTGTTTGTACTGATGAACACATTCAAGGTGTCTGTCATCATTACACGTGTGTGATATGTATTCTGTGCTGGTGTTAAGAACTCATTCAATATAACTCCAGGGTACAAGTTTCTTGGCAATGTGTGTTGGTTATGCCCAAAGAAACTCTATGGAGAGCAGGACAACAAGATCATCTTAAAGGGGCATCCTGAAGGATGAGTTTTTGCAAGAAACATGTTGATATCACCAGAAAGACAGCCTTTTCAAGGATCGGAACAGTCACTTTGCTCTGGTTTCTTATAAATCAAACTGTCAAAATGGCGATTCCTCCTTGGTGGAGTTGCTGAAGAGAGAAGCCATTTTGGATGGAGTGGTTGAAGGGTTTTTTTCTTTGTAGTGCAGTAAAAAAGAAATTGGAGCTATTTCCTATGTTGTGAGCGAAACTCCTTTTGGTAACCTGTAAATAAAAAGGCTTGTATTGTGGAAATTTCGTGATTTTATCTAAGCGACTCAGGCGGCCATTAGAAAAGAGAAGGCACATGCCTTCTGTTTCACTGACAAAATCTGTCTTGCCTGTTGTTCAGAAGCTTGTCGTGTGTTTCAATAGAAGAGAATGCAAGTTTGTTTCTTTGTTTGTCTTACCCTGGCTTAAAGACTCCAGGGATCATCCCAACAGCCGAAGCACTTGAACACTATAGTACAAATGCACCAGCTAGGGATGAGAACATTACGTGTGTGACCGTTTTTGATTACCACGCTACGTGGGCAGCCACACTCCAACTTCGGAGGATTTTAGACTGATGATAGTATGCTAGGAGCTTGTCATGGCTTATGACAATCCCTGCAGAACATAACAATATTTTGATGTAGCCTTGGCGGTCTAGCTTATGTTAATTGGTCTGACACAGCCTCATGCCAAGGTGTGAGAATGCAAGTGACATTAATGTTTGTAAAATACAAATGAGTACCTGTTGTATTTTGTTTTCATATGTTACACATAATGTGCACTTAAGAAATATCCATTAATGGTTTTCTCATTATCATTATTTTTACCCAGTACAACGACTTCCTCCAGACAAAGACCAGATATGACCTGACATATCATTACCATTTGTATTCCAATTTTGTATTTAAAATGTTTGGGAACTTAACATTTTTATGTGTCAGGTTACTGTATCTGTAATAATAAAAATGTTTTGGAAATGCTATGCTTGTGAAAAAAATCCCTGTATAATTAATTCTCTTTGAAATTGGGTTTTTTATGCAGAGACAGATTTGAGGGGGTTTACAGGAGTTCCGGACCTCCCCCCACCCCCCTCTGAAAAGAAAGATAATGACAGGGAAATTCCATAACTTCCACACCGACATCTTTGATTTCCTCAAATTAATTCCATGATACAGTTTTAGTTTATTCTCCCAGGAGAGGCCTTCATTGCATGTTTCACATTCAAATTATTGTCAGCTTCTGGGAAGGCAAAGCCCCCCCCCCCCTCCCCCCCCCCCCCCCCCCCTGACAGATCCATTGGAACCCCTCCCTCTTTGACTGACTGATCCATCCATATTATTGTTATGCATACAGAAACGAACTTACACACTGTGGGGTCTTTAACACTGTAACTACTGTAACACTTTCACTGTTCAACGTGAATAAATCTGGATTGCCATTGTTTGCATTTCTTGTTAAATTTTGGCTTAATCAATTTTTGGAACTGGTTTAGACAATTGTTAAATGTAATCGTTTGTTCTTCTTTCTTTTGTTTTTGTTTATAAAGAATATGGAGTTTTGTCGAGTTTATTGATTGGCTCAAAATGGATCTCTTGTTTGCTACACTTATTTTATTGAATGTTATCAGGATGCTGAGGTTATCGTGTGTGCGTGTGAGTGTTCATAAGTGACATAGTGAATGAGTTACAGAGAGAAAGAGTGACTTTGTGTGTGTTTGTGTGTGTGTACGCACGTATGTGTGTGTGTTTGCACATGCGCATGTGTGTATTTCAAGTGCATTTCGTAGATTAAAAGACATTTTTGTTTAAGTACAAAAGTATTTTTGATGTATGGCTGTGTTTTAACAATCGTTGCACTGCTAGGAAGACACATGGGCCAGTTTGTTTCTATTACTTTTACTGTGTATGCAGTGGTGGTTTTATTAAAACTATTGTGGAACAACACCAAGTGTTCATTTTTGTCTGAGAGAATGGCGATGTCCCTAAAGCATGGGTGAAAGTGAAACATTCTCTCAATCCTGAAATGACACGTTTCGACGTTCTCTGAATCTTCCTTAATCCTGAAATGGTGACCGCATTAAAAATCATTTCCAATAATGTTTGTGTCTGCCCAGGATGGGGTGGGGAGAGTGTTGGAATTACATATCCATCATCTTGTTTATAATCTGCCTTCAATATTGGCAGAAATGTTTCATTTTGTAAGACCATGGTTCCGGATGACAACATGGCCAATCCTGAAGACTCTTTCTATCAGCCTGTTCAATCCTGATTTCAGGAGCATGCCTGAACTACTTTCACCCACGCTAAAGCGAGGTATTTCCTCTGGGGTGCGGGTGGGGGGTTGAAAGGAGGTGGGTGTTAGTGTGTTGTTATGATTATATGCAATGCATTCTCTAATGTATTCGTTTCCAGCACTATGTGCTATAGGGTGCAATGATGGAGGTGTCATGTTATGAATTGTACTGTATGTTTTGTTGTTTTCAGGTTGTTGTACGTTGGTAAGATACATTAAGTGTTTTGTAATAAGTGGTCGAACTTTACGCGGTGACAGTCCTGAGATGACCATTGCTGTTGACGGGACTATGATGGGAAAAATATAATAAATAAACATACAGATGTATGGTGAGGACACGTGAACCAGTCTGTTAGAAATGTTTGTACGAATTGTGAGCGAAAAGCGCATTGAGTTGCTTAGCAAGATTATGCGCTATATAAGCATTATTAATTATTATTACAAACTCTAACCCAGCTTCTCAGAATAGCAGCTATTTTCTCCACTGTATGGTATGGTGGTCACAGTAGGGTAATGTGACTGATCACTCTACATTATTTATACACACGCCATGGGGATACCGGGGTGTGTGTGTGTGGGGTGTCTTTTGTACAAATAGTTCCCCTACCTTCTGGAAGTTCTGTGTTTGTATAACTTCCTCTAATCTGTCACTCCCTTTCATTCTGCCTTTTCTCTTTGCTTACCGTCATCTGCTATATTTCTGCCATTTTTCAAGAAATTCTTAGAAAGATTTTCTCAAGAAATTCTTAGAAAGATGTTCTTAGTTAGGTGCATATTGGCAGCATGACGCATCTGTGCTCATATGACAAGAAACTGTCTGAGCAATTGACAAAGAAAAATGTATACACATTTGTTCAAAACTTTCGATGCCAGACATCATGAAGAAGAGTTTATCATATATAAATAAATAAATAAACAAATCTTATGTTTTCCCTCCCCCTGGTCCAAATGTTAAAAGATGAACCAGCATAGAAAAAAATGTAATCTCTGTGTTAGAGCCATTAACCCTTTCACCGCCAGCCATATTTCAGCCAAAAATGTCCATTAAAATTTACCTGGGTAGAGAACAAAATCCATCTGCAGTATTGGGGATTCTTCTGTGGCATATGTAAAATAAGGTCTATCCTTACATCCCAAAACTAAGACAATAGGGTCTTTGGATAATATACCCCAATTTGATGCCTTTTAATGACATAGGTGTCAAATCACTGTGGTGCTAAAATGCGACTTTGGCGGTGAAAGGGTTAAGTTCAGAAAACAAACAAACATGCTTTTTTCCCCATCCTTTTAATCTTGATATTTATCAGTGTATATTTTGTAGCATAACATTGATTTAAAAAAAAAAATTGTTTTGAATTTAAATCTCTTATTAAATTAACATTTTATTTCTGTTTGGTTTGATATCAGATTCCAATATAAGATTTATTATTTCATGTATATATCTGATCATTGATAGAAAGTTGAAGCAAATTGCAGAATGTTACTGTGTTATTCTTCATTGGAGTATACCTGTAAATAATGGATTGTGCTGATGCACAGAATCAAAACATGTCCCTAGGCTTTCAGCTTTATAATAAAATAACGTTTTTTGGTGTGTTTTTCAACATTTAGCTTGTTGTGGAAATCATACAGTATATTCTTTTCTATAGGAAGAGAAAGAACTGAACTGATATCTTAAAACGTGAAAATTAGTATGTTCCTACCTGTGTGAATATATGAAATTGATTATGTGCATATTTGTGTGAAATTGTGCAGATAATACACAAAACAATGTGCTGCAAAACTCTGTAATGGTTTTAACTGAACTTATTTATTATTTAATGTTGCAGACAAACTCTAAATTGTACAATCCCACAAAAACCGACTTTGTGACTATCTAGGCCTAATACACACACACAAATATACTTGAGAATACGTTATATTCCCTGCATTAAATGCATCAACATTTATCAATGTTTTTCATAAACAAAAATTCCAGGTATTTCTCTTATGAACTTGCATTAAAAAAGACTGCAAATAATGTAAAATGGGGATTATGCTTTTCATATTTCTGCAGTCTTTTTTTAAAACAAGCTATTAGTTTTCACAATACATTCAATAATACGTCGATGGGCTATCTAAAGATAGTCCGTTTTGACTCCAAGCCATCGCATTGATCCATCAATGTTGACTTTTCATACACTTGTCAATATCGTTTTAAACATTTTAACTCATTGATCCATCAATGTTGACTTTGATACAGCCAGTTTTTCAAGATGTTTTTCTCTTGCTCTCGGGCCGCTCGCACTTCTGGTGGGTCTGCGGGGTTCTGCGCTCTGAGGTCCAGCTGTTGAGCGGCATTGGGGATCTTGATGGCGATGAGAGACGGGGATAAGGACTCTAACACTCCCCCACCCGACCAGGGATCCAGCAGGCCGTTACTGTAACAACGCATCGTGATGATAATGATGATGATGATGATGGAGATGTTAGAAGGGGATAGGGACTTCAGGATTCCCCCCCAACCCAACCAGGGATCCAGCAAGCCGTTACTGTAACAACGCATCGTGATGATAATGATGATGATGGAGATGTTAGAAGGGGATAGGGACTCCAGGATCCCCCCCCCCCCCCCCCCCCCCCCCCCAACCCAACCAGGGATCCAGCAAGCCGTTACTGTAACAATGCATCGTGATGATAATGATGATGGAGATGTTAGAAGGGGATAGGGACTCCAGGATTCCCCCCCAACCCAACCAGGGATCCAGCAAGCCGTTACTGTAACAACGCATCGTGATGATATGGATGATGATGATGATGATGAGAGATTGGGCAGGGATTCCCAGACTCCTTCGCCAGACCAAGTGTCAAGGAGGCCGTTACTGTCACACTCCATCAAAAAATGAATCATCATAATCTTTATCGTTGCCTTTCCACCATGTAACTATCTTGAATGCTTCATGCTCATTCGGTTCCACAGATGGAAAAAACCTCTTAGTTGTTTTGAAAAGAAATTGTCAAGTTTCAGGTGTATCTTTTTGCGACCTTAGCATCTGGACTTCACTTGTGTGTCGGTCTTCGCAGTCAACCAACATAAGTTTACTTTTCACTTAGAAAACGCAAAAAACTTTCTCCTTTCGTAAAGGTTTTTGTTTGTAATTTGTTTTCCACTTATAAAGTTGTGGATGGCTGACTATGTGCTTGAATATTTTGTAGTATGTGGGAATCAGTGGGTGCAAGCACAACCCTTTCAAGAAAAGTAGCTATGTACAAATCTTCCCATTTCTGTCTTGTCTGTCTATGTATCTCACCTGAAGATGATGTTGGAGGCAGAACGGATGTCAGTGCCCCAGAAGTTGAGTGGGATCCAGTCCTCCCGGGGAGTGACGCCCAGGTAGTACTTGCAATCATAGGCCAGCCTCTCCTTCTCCCAGGTCCAGTCGATATTGAAAACAATCTTGGAGTTGTTGGAACACACTGGCATAATGATCTCAGTACAGGTCTGTAGGAAAAACGAGCAAACCAGATGGCTAACCGTATAAGCATATTCCTTTTTTAAAAAATATAAACAAGTCTTAGCAATTCTTAGAAAAGTCCATATTGAAAATGATCTCTACGAAGAAGATATTTTAACACTTTCTCTCAACCTTAAAGCTACTCGCGCGTAACTTTCGCCAGACGTCCGCCCGGCTTCCTCAGCGCTTGCACGCTGACTGTGGAGACTCGGTATTCAGTCAACACAATGGTGAGATGAACTCACGACGTGCGACTGAATAAGGGAGTTGTAGACCGCTGGCAAGACGTGTCTGCCCCTGTCCCTGTTCAGCGTGGGTTTGGTGGCCGGATATGAATGGCCTCCTTTACTTCCCAGCGGAACCAGTTCGCCTCACGTTCCATGCAGCACCGAAACGCTGTCTTCGGAGAAGTCGTGCTTCGCCCGGTCTAGATGTTCCCCCACTGGTGATGACTCCCGTCGCTGCTCCCCAAAGTCTTTTCTTCACAGGTCTTTCTGTTTCTCGCACACAGAACTCTTTGATGTTGAGTTGGCTGCAGTCGTCACAGTTTATGCGGTACACCACACTGGACTGGTCTGGTTTGCCCTTGGGGGCAACAAGCATGCTGCGGATGGTGTTGCAGGGTTTGGAGTGAACGTCAATTCTTGTGGATCTTGCAGCTCAGAGCCTCTGTGACTCTACGGACATAGGGGATTGCTACATGTCCGTGGTGTGGTATGGTTTGCTCAGAGGACGGGTGAGGAGAGATCGTCTTACTCCCAGGTGCTTCCCATGCCCATCTGGTATAGCCTGAGATGCTGAGGACTTCTTTAAGATGTTGTTCCTCCTCAGACAGAGCTTCTTCAGTGTCGGAGAGTGCGGATGGCCCCCAGTTTGTGCTCAAGAGGCTGGTGACTGTCAAACTGGAGAACAATGAAGCGTGTGAACATGCAACTCCTAGTCAACTGACGGGATTTTAAACATTACTGTCGTCAGATTCCACATAATCAAATCTTGTACATAGTCTTGTGCTTTATGTGTGCGTGCGCGCGCGTGTGTGTTTGTGTGCTGGTCAGTCGTGTCCGACAATGACTACCCAAAACAGAGGGTGCAACTCCCAGACTCCACAAGCACACAAGGCCTCAAGCATCACCTGGTAGTGCCACCCTGCTAGCCCCAGGGAGGGAGTGGCCAGCTGGGTCATGTCGATGCACGCAGCCTGTCCAGTGTGGTTGAAGTACATCTTGACCCCCTCAGCCACAGCCCTGGTCAGGTTGTCGTACTGCAGGGGTACTGACAGTGGTCTGCAGAACTCCTGTACACAAGTCACAACATTTAGGGTGGAAGGTACTCTCCAACGAAGGACCACTCGTCACCACATTTAGGGTGGACGATACTCTCCAACAAAGGACCACTCGTCACAATATTTAGGGTGGACGCTACTCTCCAACAAAGGACCACTCGTCACCACATTTAGGGTGGACGATACTCTCCAACAAAGGACCACTCGTCACCACATTTAGGGTGGACGATACTCTCCAACAAAGGACCACTCGTCACAACACTTAGGGTGGACGATACTCTCCATCAAAGGACCACAAGTCACAACATTTAGGGTGGACGATACTCTCCAACAAAGGACCACAAGTCACAACATTTAGGGTGGACGATACTCTCCAACAAAGGACCACTCGTCACAACATTTAGGGTGGACGATACTCTCCAACAAAGGACCACTCGTCACCACATTTAGGGTGGACGATACTCTCCAACAAAGGACCACTCGTCACCACATTTAGGGTGGACGATACTCTCCAACAAAGGACCACAAGTCACCACATTTAGGGTGGACGATACTCTCCATCAAAGGACCACAAGTCACAACATTTAGGGTGGACGATACTCTCCAACAAAGGACCACAAGTCACAACATTTAGGGTGGACGATACTCTCCCACAAACGACCACAAGTCACAACTTTTAGGGTGGACGATACTCTCCCACAAAGGACCACAAGTCACAACATTTAGGGTGGACGATACTCTCCAACAAAGGACCACAAGTCACCACATTTAGGGTGGATGATACTCTCCATCAAAGGACCACAAGTCACCACATTTAGGGTGGACGATACTCTCCAACAAAGGACCACAAGTCACCACATTTAGGGTGGATGATACTCTCCAACAAAGGACCACTCTGCCAGTCGATCACATCTGCGAGCTGCTGTCGTATTGTCTGTCAACAAGTAGAGTAGATAGTGATTTCAGAAGAGTGAGAGAAAAAAAACCACACCCAAAGAGGATTAGGACGACGTATTCGTTGCACAAAGTCCATTTTGGAGAAGTTCCTTCTGAAAGAATATTATACGGGTCTACTGAACAGATTAGAAGAAGAAAAGGCGACCTGCTGGTACAGGTACATAATTATGGAACATTTTCATTAATATAGGGAATTGGGAAACCTGGCTATCAATTTGGCCATACCAGGCCGGCAGCGGGATTTCTCCCTGCTCTTACCGACTTTCAACTGCCGTGGGATTTTTACGTGCATAAAGCGCACGGGTCAGAGTATAGCTTTAAATCTACATCCCGCAAAGGACCCGACGTTCAGTTCGATTTTCCTGTCGAACTAGAAAGAAAGGGCGAGGCCGGGATTCGAACCCGGGTCACTCATGTACGCTGCAGTCACGCGTTACATTTGGCAGGCGAACGTCTTAACCACTCTGCCACCTTTTCTCCCTGTAATAACTTAATGTCAACCAGTGACAAAAACATTTGAGTAAAGGGTCTGAGAGAAAGGGATGGTGGTGAAGAAAGGAGAGAAAGATGATGATAATAGGAATTGTTCGGAAATAATTAAGGGGAGTAATTTCATGGTGTGTGGGAGTGATCTTGCCTAATTCAATCGGTCAAACAGGGGAAGTCACTCTCCCATCAGCTCTCATAGCCTATCGACTCGTGTGCGTTTGAGCAGACATACAGCACTTTCGAACACCGTGCGTCATTCTAAAAATGTATGTCATTTGTATTTTTACGTCACATTTTGCAAGTTTTATCAGTTTGTGGCCACTGGCCACCCCTAATTTTTCTATTAAAATGTTTGCAAGTCGCTGACTCGCATCTGCGGTTTCAAGATTCGACGCCATTGTTGCATTGTTATTTGAACGAGTGATAGTAGGCCTAGTAGTAGTAATTGAACAAAGGGTAATTACTCTCTTTTTCTAATTAACTCCCCTCCACCAAAGTTGATTACGATACCATTCACCTAGCAGTGCGTGGGTCAGAACCAAAGTGAGACAAGCAAAGCATCATTCTTAAAAAAGAATGTGCCAAGCTCGCCTTTATGACCCTCACCCACACAGTACACATCAACAATGGTGGAGAGGACAACATACAAACAAATCAACACATGTCCAAGAGTGGCATAGCCTTCTAACCTTGAATATGTTACACCTACTACCTAGTAGTAGTAGTAGAGTAGGGACAAAACAAGCCGTGAAGCTTTTAATGCAGTCCCATTGTTAACAACATCAGACATGTTTTTTCCCTTCCAGGTCAAGGTTTATACGGACGGTTAAAGTTTCCTAGTTATTGGTCAAAGCTTCTAAAAATATCTATAAATTTAGTAGACTTATTAAGACGATTTTTAAATAATGGAGGTAAACAACTCTAATTTTCACGAAGTGCTCTCCCCTAGGTGTGTTTTTTTTCTTCCGAAAATCGTCTATTCACCCAGAAGGCCACTCGGTTCACCTTGACAGGCCGTGCAGGCAGAGGCTCCAGGAAGCTGGCGGGGTAGGGGTAGTCCGCCATGGCCAGTTGGCCCAGGAGGCCCGACATCCAGTCCAGCAGGTCAGACAGGGCGTACTTGTCCTCGATGGGTTTGCAGAACCCGAAGGTTTTGGTCAGGAAATCAAGATTCCCCGCTGTTCAAGGAAAGAAGTATGTGGCGTGTGCTGCGTAAGCACGAACGAACGCATGCGTGCATTCACGCACGACACACGTAGACATTTATCTGCTTGCGCTTGCACTCACGTACCCACACGATGCCCATATGCACACACACACACACACACACACACACGCACGCGCGCGCACACACATGCACACACACACGCACAAACTCATATGTGCCCGAGCTCAGGGTGAGTTTCTCTAGACAACGGTCCGCCGCGCGCATAACTGTTACGCCAAAAGGGGTCTAAGAAAAACTTTAGAAAACGTTTGCGGAATAATATTACAAGCTCTTGTCTGATTAGTAAAAAAAAAAAAAAAAAAAAAAAGTATTATTTTAACCAAACTTTAATGGACCAATCAACAACAAGAAATGTATTAACCCCTACCAGTTCCGGATAGTTCGCCGCTTGCTCGGTGTTTGGCAAGAACAAAATGTCACGCAAGAACAAAATGTCTTACATCGTTTTTGCCGATTTGAGAAAGCGCAACGTAACGCTAGCCCTTGTGAAACGGTCCCCAGTATGTGTCAAACCTGCCAATACAAAGTTACTGGCGGCCTCTACATCTGAGAGCGATTGATTAGAACTCCACAGTTTGGAGAATATCTTAAGCATCGTCAACTTGTCCATTTGTAATAGTAAGCCTACGAATATAATAGACAGTCTAAAGACAAGCACGACTTTCTCTAATATTCCAGTAGAACATACATTCTTCTTCTTCTGATTAGGGATATTTATCCTGCCCCACGCCCAAAGTCTTCGTTTAGACTGCTATTGGCTGTACAGGATGCATGCTTTGTTGTTTTATTCTTACGCCAGTAGGTCTTCCGATTAGGGATGTTTATCCTGCCCCACGCCCAAAGTCTTCGTTTAGACTGCTATTGGCGCACAGGATGCATGCATTGTTGTTTCATTCTTACGCCAGTAGGTGTCCAGTGTGTACCAGAGGTCAGCCAGGTTGTCCCTGCACTGGGGAGAGACGTCATAGAAGGCCTTATCCACGGCAGCGTAGAACGACCCGCAAGGCGCCAGGCCTGGGAACTGCCAGATGGGGGCTGAGGATGCCAGGGCTCTGGAAGCACCGTGGAATCACACTTAATTCCTGATATGTGTTCACCCATTCCTCCCCTGAACAATACAGTGAAGACAGACTGCCAATACACCACTGCAAATTCAGTCTGACAAAGCTATGCTCGAAACTGTTACCCCGGAATTTACCTCGTAGGAACCTTCTTCCTCCCACCCACCCAGGTTAGTGTTTACCAATAGGATCCAGCAGTCACCATCTTGTTTCTTGATAGGATTGAATAGAGAAGGGCAGGATAAGGAACGGCATCATGGTAGAGAAGGGTAGGTTATCAGGGCTCACAGGGACCCCCATTTGGGGGTCTATGAAGTACTAAAATTCTAAAGGACCTTCTAAAAGAATGTGCAGGGGGTCCCAGGGATGCACTAGACAAATTCTTTTTAGCGTTCGCAATGCCACTGGGACCCTCTATCCCGCCTCTATGACCCTCTATACTGTAGAGCCCTGGGTTAGGATAGTGCAGGGCAGAAGCTTACGTGTTGGCATCCCATCTTTTGTTGTTGTTGCTAGAGCCCTTGTCTCTGTGTTCCTTGATGCTTGAAGGGTGGTTTTTGACAGTTTAAACTTGAACTATGTCGGTACGGACGACTTCATTCTCCTTCTTTTGACAATGGTAAGCATGTTTTCATAAAACATCCACGGTTTGCCTAAATGTGTTGCAGACTTCTTTCTCAATTATCATGACGCGATACTTTTAATATAAAACCGTCAAGATCCGTTGGTAGCATTTATGCTTTTCAGAATAGGCTATTCCTTCTTTTGAAGGTCTGCGTCAGTTTTCAGTGCTCAGTTTTTAAAAACCGCAGACAAAAATGTTGAAATATTCTAAACCCTACTTACTGAAAGTAAATGTCTTAAGTCTTTTTTTCACAAATTATTTTCACCCCCAACTCTTCTTGAACCTAAATCAATAAACAAAGAAAAAGAAAGAACTCTCCATACTTAATTACAAGGCACACAACTACTAACAAATGCGTCTATTCACCTAGCTCATTGTCAGATAGACGTATAGAGGAGCAGACCCAAGACCCCCCCCCCCCTTCTTGCAACTACCCCTACTCCTTCTTCTTCTCCTTCTTTTTCTCCTCCTCCTCCTTTTTCTCCTTCTTCTTTTTTCACCTAGCTCAGTGTCAGACGTATAGAGGAGCAGACCCAAGACCCCCCCCCCCCCCCCCCCCCCCCCTTCTTGCAACTACCCCTACTCCTTCTTCTTCTCCTTCGTCTTTTTTTTTTCTCTTCTCCTCCTCCTCCTTCTTTTTCTTCTCATTCTTCCCCTTCGTCTTCTTCTTCTTCTCATTATTTTTTCCCATCTTCTTCTCCTTCTCCTTCTTTTTCTCCTGCTCCTTTGTCTTCTTCTCCTTCTCTTTCTTCTTCTTCTTCTTGTGCGTTCCCAGGCCATAAGACCATATAATTTTGCGAAGTACGTAAGTGTCGGTTTTTCAGTTTTTACTAGTCTCTCCGCTGTATTCAGCTGACACGTCATTCTGATTTCGGAGGAAGAGCTCAAAGAAGATCATTATTTGGAAGATTTTTTAAAAAAAGGCAAGAGAATGGACCAATAATTAAGGGAAAATTAGAAGATGATAGTACAAAGAAGGAAAAAGCAGTCAAAGAGAGTGACAGATTCGAGAAAGTTGCTAGCACAGAACTTCCAGAAGGTGTGTGTGTTGGGGGGGGGGGGGGGGGGGGGGGGGGGGGGATATTTATACTGAAATGCCTCTCCCCTCCCCCGGTATCCCCACGAGGAGAGACTCGAGAAAGGCAAGGCGCGGGGGTCATCCAGTTCCCTGTATGGAGGTACGACTAGGCATCCACCCACTGCCTTCTTCTTCTTCTTCTTCTTCGTTCGCTCAGACAGTTTCCTGTCATATGAGCGTAGATGCGTCATGCTGCCGTTATGTACACCTTACTAAGAAACAGGCCCAGCATGTCCGACTTTGGCTGAAGAAATCTTCGAAAGAATTTATAGAAACAAAAAGGCAGGAGAATGGACCAGTGAGTCAGAAAGATAGCAGATGACAGTAAGCAAAGGGAAAAGGTAGAGTCAAAGAGAGTGACAGAATTAGAGGAAGTTACAAGCACAGAACTTCCAGAAGGTGGGGGAACTATTTGTACAAAAGACCCCCGGTATCCCCACGGGGAGCCCCACTGCCCATTGAAACCCGTACCCCAGGACCAGGTTGGGGTACTTGAGCCTCATCCAGGCGGCCAGCATGCCGGCGTAGAAGCCGCCCACAGCGATGACCGGGCTGCGGGCGGCGCCTGGAACCACGTGCTGCACGTGCCGGATCAGGAGGGCGTAGTCTGCCATGGCCTGCTCCACTGTCAGATAGTTGAGGACCGAAGAGTTCTGCAATTCAGAGATTGGAAGAGAGAGAGGGAGGGAGAGACACAGAGAGAGATATTCAAACTCAGACATACATTCTCTGTATGACCATGGTCTTTTGGGTCAGAAGCTAAAAAGAGGGCAGAAGGAAGGAAAAGCCAGAAGAAAGAGGGGTGGGCAGAAAACGACTGACTGGCATACTCAACTGCACAGAGTCTATAACACATGAGAGGTACGTAGTATTACCAACAGCAACAACAAAAAAGGCATGTAAAGCAGAGTGAAAAGAAACGAACAAACTAACGGAAAGAACAAACACACGCGGACAAACTTATGATCCTCCCGTCACCACATAAGGGGGATGGAGGACAAAAACAAACAAGTAATTATGCCTATAGTGTAGGTTGCTACGTGTAGTAAAAATATGGGTTCCCTCGATATATGTTTGCTAAAATGGTAGATTTGTTTATATTAATATCACTATCTATTCTAACTAAATACTCACCAAGACTTAAGAGATTATGCTATTGTTAAGTCTTGGTCAGTATGGTTAGAACAGATTATACTTTTGTGTGTGGTTTTGTTGCATTGGTTATGGCACCCCAACGTATGATGCTTACGGCATAAGAGTCAGGTCCGTAGGGCAGTGAGTGGCCGTAGTAGCGATGTTCAGCGAATATCAGCAGAGCTTTGAACTCCGGGGCCATTTCCCATAGAAAACCCTGCAGGACAAAAAAAGAGAAAGAAACAAAAATATGCAAATGCATCAGACTGGTGTCATAATATGGCGGTTTATTGTAGTAGGTCCTACAATGAAATGAATGCAACAGAAAACGGAGAGGAAAGTAAAGGGCCAGCCACACGTACGTCAGCTAAAATCGCACGACTGTACGATGCGATTCGATCACGTGATCTCGGAGCGCGATTCACATTTTGTTCTTGGAGACCACGTGATCAAATCGTATCGTACAGTAGTAGGCTCTACAATGAAATGAATGCAACAGCCAAACGGAAAGGAAAGGGCCAGCCACACGTCAGCTAAAATCGCACGACTGTACGATGCGATTCGATCACGTGATCTCGAAGCGCGCGATTCACATAATCATGTTCTTGGAGACCACGTGATCGAATCGTATCGTACAGTCGTACGATTTTAGTGGACGTGTGGCTGGCCCTTAAAGGAGAAAACTAAGAGTGTGGAATCAAATGGAGAGAGAGAAAATGGAGTTTTACGTCCTCTTGGTCTGAATCAGACACATATGGGACATTTGTAAATACAAATATGGTTGGAACAATACTGGAGGCAATGCCCGGAGGCAGTACGAAACCAGTAAAGTCCCGATTTTTTTAAATTAATACAGATAGCTGTAGCGGTGACCACGCCTCGGTTAAACCTCATCAGCTATGGCACCGCCACAAGTGGGAGTGGGAATCAAATGGACTCGTTACATATCTTATCTGTATTGTTAAAATTTCGGGACTTTCCTGGTGTTGTACTGCCTCCGGGCATTGCCCCAGGATCGTTCCCACCATCTTTATATCTACTAATTATAATGTCCCATACTGTGTCTGTTCCAGACCGGAGGACGTTAAGCAGAATTCCATCAATCAAACGGACACCAGTGGGTCTAATGTGTGGCTGATTTTTGTTTAAATTAAAAAAATAAAAATAAATCAACTTACAGAGCGTGAAAAAAGCCCGTTATATCAACCAGCGACGCGGTAGCGTTTTTGGTTCCAGTAACCTTAACCTTTGACCAATGACGTTTATTTTCGAGCTAGGCAGAGATATCCTAACTACTTCTCCGCTTGGCACATTTGATAATCCCAGGTCCCTTCATTCAAACGCTATCGCGGTAACATAGATAAAAACAACAACCTAACAACAACCAACAGACAACCCTTGAAAACATTAATCAGCTTTTGCTTCGCCACTGGTTAACCGTTTCGCCGCCAGCCATTGTTCAGCAACAAAAATTTCCATTAAACTTACCTGGGTAGAGAACAAAATCTGTCTTTTATATTCGGGATTCCTCTTTGACATATAAGCCTATCCCCACCTCCCAAAATGAAGAGAACAGGGTCTTTGGATAACAGACCCTGATTTTATGCCTTTTAGTGACATGGGTCATTGTGGTGCAAAAATGCGACGTTGGCGGTGAAAGGGTTAAACATTGAAAGCCTACTTGGGGGAACTTGGGTCTCTCTGTGTCTCTCTCTGTCTCTCTCTGTCTCTGTCTCTTTCTCTTGTTTCTTCTTCTGCGTGCCATGGCCATATGGCCATAATGGGTAAGGTACGTATGTGTCCGGTTTTCAGTTTTGACTGGTCTGGCCCGCTGCTGCGTGCAGCCGACATATTCCGATTTCGGAGGAGCTCAAAGGAGAAATTTAGTTGGAAGATTTTTTGGAGAGAAAAAAAGGCAGGAGGATGGGCCAATAAGTCGATCATCAATATAGTTGATGACAGAAAGCAAAGGGAAAAGGCAGAGTCAAAGAGAGTGACAGATTAGAGGAGGCTACAAGCACAGAACTTCCAGAATATGATGGAACTATTTTTTTTACGAAAGATCCCCCGGTATCCCCACGGGAGCTCTTGTTAAAAAAACCAAAAGAATTTTACATAATATATTTCTTAGCTGTGGTTCACAAAATATTGCACGGACAAATATAGATTTAACACATAAAAAAAAAGAACAATCGACATACTCCTCCACCCCAGAAAGGTGACAGGGGGCTAATCAAATGAGAACCAATCCTAACTGACAGTGTTGTTGCAGAACCAGGTGATGTCGCCCTCCCCTCCAGTGAAGAGGAAGATGGGTCCCCCATCGTCGTTCCAGAACTGGTCAGCCAGCAAGAACCGCTGCTGGAAGGTGAGGTCGTTGTCAAAGCCAAAGTGGTCCACCTGACGCAACAGGAGACAAACAGTTATCATGCGAGGCTAGCTCTTATGTAAAAAAATAATAAAAATAAACAACACACATACAGTGCACGCACGCGCGCGCACACACACACACACACACACAGCGTCGAGGATCAACGCCAGACATTTTTCAGCCAAAACTTTCCATAAAACTTACTTGGGTAGAGAGAGAACAGATTCTGTCTGGCGTGCAATATTGGGGATCCCGCTGTGACATGCATAAAACAGGACCTATCCTTACCTCCCAAACTTAAGGTCATTGGTTAACAGACCCTCATTTGATGCCTTTCAGTGACATGGGTGTCAAATCATTGTGGTGCCAAAAGGCGACAGTGGCGATGAAAGGGTTTTAAAATAGACATGGAATAACGAGCCTTGAAAATGGAAATTGTAAAGATAGCAATAACATAAAGCTACAATGGATATAATTTACTTACATTTTGGGTACAGTTTTCATAGAAATCTAACATACTTACATTTTGGGTGACGTTCATAACCTCGTAGCTGTACTGGCTAGGCAGATCATGGCGAAGGTTTGGGTTGTAGGTGGAATGGATTATCTGCCTGTAGATTGAAGCTTCAGCTAAATGGACACGCAGACTCACACCCAGAAGGTAAACAATCACCGGTGTTATGCATTTATACCGCACCATCGTGAAGTATCAAAGTATACACAAACGTGCATCAACGTTTATGGTTTGTGTCAGTACAGATAGCCGCAGTGTGATATACCATGGTGTTATCACTTAGTGCAAATCATTGAGACTGTCGTTTGATATCGGTGGTTGGAATGCGTGAGAGAGAGAGAGAGAGAGAGAGAGAGAGAGAGAGAGAGAGAGAGAGAGAGAGAGAGAGAGAGAGAGAGAGATATTTATAGATAGATAGATATAGAGAGAGAATGTTTATGTATGTGTGTGCATACGTGTGTGTGTCTGAGTGAGCGAGAGAGAGAGAGAGAGAGAGAGAGAGAGAGAGAGAGAGAGTCTTTAGTTGAGGATAATATTGGTGATGATGAAGACGATGAGAATACTGTCTAATGATGATGATGACGATGATGATGATGATATTGTCGTTGTTGATATGACTAATGTTATGACTCCCCACTACAATCTATGCAAACTAGCAACATATCAGAACATTAGTTCCTTCACTGTAATAGCCAGGTCAAAGGCCAAGGCTTCACACTGTTATCATAACATTGTCAATCTCTGCCTCTCTCTGTGTCTTTCTTCTCCTGTCTCTCTCCCCATCTTATATGCCCCCCCCCTCTCCCTCTTTAAATCATTGTTTAATTTCCATCTTTTTTTCCCCAATACACAACATTCCTTTATTTATTTTTTATTCAAGTATTTTTTTATTTCCATATTGCAAGTTTTTCTGATTTTCTGAGTTTTTCAAAATGGTTTTGGACAATTTCTTTTTTTTAATCTCTTGGTCTGGCCCTGTGCACGCACTCTCTCCTTTTCTCTCTCAAACACACACGCACACACACACACAGACATGTCACATGACAACTTTATGATATACCAACGTCCATCCTGGGCTATCCCATGGTATAACAAAGAACAAGTTTTTGCTATTAAAGTTATGTTTTTTTTGGGTTAAACCGAAGTCGGAGTGTGGCTGCCCACGTGGCGGGGTAATCAAAAACGGTCACACACGTAATGTTCTCATCCCTAACTGGTGCATTTGTACCATAGTGTTCAAGTGCTTCAGCTGTTGGGATGATCCATGGATTCTCTAAGCCAGGGTAATACAACAAACAATTGACATAACTGGCATCATCGTCAAGACATCTGGAACAAATTCGCCAATTTTCGGAATGATTCATTCAGTAATTTGGCTGAGGATACTCTGATATGTTTGTGTTTACACACACACACAGAGAAAAGAACATAGCTCACACCAACTAGCGTTAAATAACGCAATTCGAATTTTACACTTGTAAAAACTGTGCAGGAGAGATCAGAAAGACTTCTTCGATCGCTCAGTTTCTTGTCAGTTATGAGGGCAGATGCGTCATGCTGCCGTTATGCGCCTAACTAAGAAATAGTTAGGCCCAGCAAGTCTGACTTCGGCTGGAGGAAATCTTTTTGAAAGTGCTTCGTGAAAAAAACAAAAGGCAGGAGAATGGACCGGTAAGGCAGAAAGATAGTAGACAGTAAGCAAAGGGAAAAGGCAGAGTCAAAGAGAGTGACCGATTAGAGGAAGTTACAAGCACAGAACTTCCAGAAGGTGGGGGAACTATTTATACAAAAGACCCCCGGTATTCCCACGGGGGGAACAGAAAGACTGCAAACAGGTGATACAGAAACAGCAAGCATACCACTACACACAAACAGCAGGTCAAGATGGAACAATTCTTTTTTTCTTCTTCTTTAATTTCATCAACAAGCATCGAAGGATGAATCTTTTCAGACCCGCGCTCAACTGTTCAAACCACACAACTGCTATGCAATAATCCTGAAATTGAACTAATATGGAATACTATTGCTGAAATTTGTTGCATGTACTTGTGCTAAGCTGATTAGTCAGCGATTTATTCAGAATTGCTAGTAGGATTAGGGGATTATTTAAGTGTTCAGTTAATTTTAAATTCGCATTTTAGCAAAATTGGAGAATGTAAGTTGAGCATTTTCTTTGCGGTTATTAGGCATTAAGTGAACTGTGATACTTGTATGCTATACAGCATGTTACAAAATATACATTGCCAAAAAAAAAGAAAAGAAAAAAAAAGAGAGAACGAATGGAAACGACTAGGACATTTTGCAATATAATCTAAATTTAATAAAAATTTGCGACAATGCATAATGTAATTTTTGGCATAAATTGATTTTTTGCTGTCACAAAATGGGAGCAGCTAAGATTCGTAATAAATACGCAGGAAAACAGAATGTAGATATCATTATTAGCTCTGATTCTAGAGTTATGCAAAGTTTGATGTCCAAGATACACCAACTGAAGAAATCCGATTGAGAAGAGTGTTTTGGCTCTTTGTCTCTATTGGTTGGGTGTGAAAAATGATGAAATAAACAAAGAAATCATTCAAATTTGGAGTTTATATTTTGAGTATTGGTAGATTATAATGAAAATAGAGTTATATGCACTAAACAGAAATTTCACATTTTTTCGTGTTGATTATTTTTTACTTTTGCTGAACATAATTAAAGAAGTTTTTTTTTACCTTAGACCATACCAAGGCCATATACACACACATATATATATATATATGGAGATTCTGTGCGGAAACATGTGCGCAATACGCAAATAAGTAAAAGAAAAGTGAAAAGATTTGCGCACGTGTCCGAATTTCCCGTAATCCGTAAATTGTTATCCTTCTTTTATTTACTTACTTAGGGGTTTCCGTACGGAACTTACGCGTCTAATGTGTACACGGCCTTAGACGTACACTATTCATACACAAAGTCACCACACACATATGCGTGCTGCGTACTGAACGGAGGAAGCTTCCAGCACGCATATGTGCGTGTTTCGTAGTCAAAAAGTTAAGATCTTGTTGAATGTTCTAATCCTGGGCCTGTATTCACGTTGAGATAGCATGAGACTTAGCATGATGCTAACTTAGAAGCTCTTCCAATGTCCTATAGGATTTAATAGGACTTTTGTAAGAGCTTATAAGTTAGCATGATGCTAAGTCTCATGCTATCTCAATGTGAATACAGGCCCTGATCAAGATCTTGTCTAAAAGCGGACGACAATAAGGCTCAAGAGACACAAACACAAATAGATACAGAAAGAGACGGAATCACTTTGAGTAGAAAATCAACAAATCGTAGTTTTCTACGTCCATGTAGTCTGTGTTAAATTTGCATCATGTAAAAATGCCAACGGAAGTTGAAGAAATATTAGAAATCCAATCCTGCTGTAATTTCCCATTCAGATATACGTCAACCACAGGTCTCGGCCCAAACAATATTCACGCTCTGAATCAACGCTCAAAAACATGCTAAAACATGATGGCATGTACTTAAAATATAAAAAGTAATCAAAATTTAACACACTGATTCGCAAATCTCTTCCTCACATGCGCGCACACAGAGAAAAAAACACCCAAACCATCCCTCAAAATATATCCTTCCACAACCGAGTCCCTAAAAATCTCAATAAAAATAGAAGTGATATCAATTTCATTATAGTGAAAATTGAACATTAATGGATTATAAATTACATTCTTTAGCATAAAACTAGAGATATGTACAGCAACACAGTCTTTCTTCCTTATTTCACCTATGTTAGATCTACCTTTCTTCTTCTTTTTGATCACTCAGACAGGCACACCCTTTCGCTGCTGACGTCGCATTTCTGCACCATACTGATTTTAAAAATCTATTTAAATATTGTGGGTGCAATATGGTTGACCTATTAGTTCTTGTGACTGTTTTTAAGCCCTTAAATAATATACTGTGTTCTATTTTTGTAATTCTGTGTTTGCACCCGAATGCAGTTTCTCTGTATAGAGATAATAAAGATTTTTTGACTTGACTGATTTAAGATCCACATCACTAAAAAACATGAGATTAGGACCTGTTATTCATTGACCTTACGTTCTTACCTTTGGGAGATAAGGAAAGGCCTTATTTGACAGGGGATTGACAGTTTTGCAGACGCTGACTTTTCTTTTCTCAGGTAAGTTTGACAGCAGTGAAATTAAATTTCATTCTAGACAATCTTTATTTCCTTAATGATTATGAAAGATGTACAAAGAGTTCATACTCAGACTCGTGTCGCATTGTGCTCTTGATTTAATTTGCGACGTTTTTCTGTTAAGCTTTCCACAGTGAAACTTGTACATTTTTTTTGTACATCCTTATTTAGCTATTTGTATCCTATACACGTTATCACATCTGGCAAAAAATGCCTTTATTCTCCTATTCATGCTGTCTATGTACACAATGTACACAACAACTTTAAACCTCTGTAAATACCTTATTCAACACCAGTGTCTTAAATTGATATATATAAAAAAAAAAGCATCATAAAATACTTAACTAGACATATTTATCATGTCCACTTCAATTATTCATGATTGCACATTCTTGCAGATCTGTATAGTGTATTGGCACCAATGCACACTATGCAAAATTTAAAATTTCAATGCGCATTTTTACAAAAAGAAACAAACAATACAAAAAGAACAAGACACCCCCACCTCCAATAATGCTATAATTTTTACATTTTCTCAATTATTATCAAAGTAGATGCAGACACTTTCTATTCTTTTTATTCAGTCCCCCCCCCCCCCCCCCCCCCCCCCCCCCCCCCCCCCCCCCCAGGTGACAGAGCCAGATGCACAGAAAATATTACTGAAAAGATCAGATCATTAACCCCTTCACTGCCAGAAGAAAACTGGAAAAAATATCGATTTTCTTATTATAAAATTGAAGAGACCTGTTAGACTCAATCAGAAAATGGTCTAGAGATATATCTTCCCCGACATGTCTAAACCAAAAACCATCATTCCAGGGCTATGACATACAGTTCTGACATCATCAATGACATCACACATCCTGTAGCAGACAAGGGACCAGACAGGGAAGGGGTTAAATGCTATAATATGTGTACTTATGGAAAATAACTTGGTCTAATGATGAGCTAGAATAGGGTTGCTTAACTGTTTCACTAGGAACAGCTGGCCAAGGGTCCTTGGCTATTCACTGTGTCTGTACATGTGATGCAAGTGAAACCGACTCATGGCCAATATTAAAATGATGAGGCTGTGCCCAATGGAAGCTGTCTTTACCAGTGGCAGTTCTTCCTACACGCCAAAAAGAATTGTTGGTTGTTGTCACTCCACGGGTGGAGTGAATGTGTGGGTGGCTCCATGAATGGAGCGAGGAGTATGGCCGCCCACGTGGCTGGGCCCTTTAAAAGCAGCCATACACGTAATCTTCCCACCCAAGGCCATGCGAAATGTTCACATGGCACTGGGTGTGCCCCCAGAGCATTTAAGCTGGGGAATGAAAACAACAACAACTAGGAACAGTCATTTAGACTTACACGATTTACATGGAAACCGGTCTTCCGACTTGAGCACATTCACAGCAAAGACAGGAAAAGTGACTGGACGGTTCACAAGAGTGCGGGCAAGAAGGTACAAGCTGTCAACAATTCAGGCTACTAACCAAAAATAAAAATAAAAATTACAGAACACGCTACCTCAAAAACTGAAAACAAGAATCCCACCAAATGCCACAATAATGTAATTCTTATGTCTTACATTTGATAAATTATCACAAATGTCAAAGAATTCTTATACAAAGACTATTATCAGACAAAAATTCATCAAGAAACTCATTACCAACTCCCCAAATCTCCTCCCACACCCATGCACACACTCTCCCCCCCCCCCCCCATTCAAACAGAAATCTTAAAAAAAAAAATCTACATGGAATCTTGAGAATCTATTAAAACTCTAAAGCGATTAACCTGAATAATATAAGCTTCTGAAAACCCCCAGCATAAATAAGTATTCTTATAAAAAAAATCAAATCATAGCATGCTTTTGTATCACAAGAATTAGCTGACCTGGCCACAAAAAACAACACCCTCACCCTTCCTACACAACAAATCATGATTGATTGCACATAATATCCTCATTCCTGTGGGACAACTTTTTTCTTTATTTCCAAAATATTTGACTGGTGTCTAAATTCTTGCAAAACCTTTGCTCTGTGCATGACATCCGTATGCAACTTGAATCAACGAGGCTTTATACTGAACATTCTCCGCCCCTGTTTCGTGCACTGAAACGCGCGTGCCACCTACATTAAATCATCCCCCTTGCGTGTGTCACTACTGGTCACTAATTGGCGGGGTCGATTCAGTCATAAAGTTGTCGCCCTTGTGCGTCGCCAAGTAGTCATAGAAATCCCCATTAGCTCAACACTGGACATTCCTAATCCTATGCAGATCGCAAGTCCATGGGTGCAACTCCCCAAAATGAAAAAAAACCCTGAAAGGCAGCGGTCACCAAAGGCCCCAGTGGGGTACAGGGGCAGAGCCCAGTTGGAAGGTTCAGGGGGGCAACACAAGCAAGAGAGATAGCGAGACAGACAGACAGACAGACAGTTAAAATGATGGACAGAGACCATTTTTGAGTCTGATAAGCCTTTTAAAATGACTACAATAAACAATATGGCATCACCATGCTGTTTTCAAGATTACCCGAGAGAGGCCTCCAGGATAGAACAACCAAGTTCAAAATGCCCCAAATTGCTTGTAGAGGATTTTTTTTTTGATGAATAAAACAACTGAAGTTCAGCTTAAAAAAAAATAGGGGAAAAAAAAGAAAGAAATCAGTGTGAAACTGAAAGAGTTGCACCCATGCAAGTATTGTCAATTATTGATTAAACTTTCTTCTAAAAAAAAAACAGAGAAAGAAAAAACCACACAAAACTACACAACAGCCCCCCCCCCCCCCCCCCCACCAACCCACGCTATGTACAACACAGGCAAAGCTACTTCAGGAAATGTTATCACATGGAGTGTCGTGTGCTTTAGATCCCTGGCGCCAGTCCAGGTGAACAGGAGAGCTCATCATTACATAAACACACTCACACTGTTTTTGGTGTTGTCATTTCATTCTTCATGCGCAATAGTTGCGGAGGATCCTTCCTTCCTTTCTACACCCACCCACATTCTCAAGTTCTCTCGTGCTACGAGCTCACTTGGTGTTATTCTGTGGTGTTTGCGCATACGAGCGTTGAGCCTACACATCTCAACATTATCATCACGCATTGTGCTGAAAGCTGGAAATGATCTGCGCGTCTCTCTCTTCACAACACTACAAAATCTCAGGCCAGTTTTAAACCCTCGCACCTTTTATACATAGCTGCTTACACACACACACACACATAAATTGACACTCTCTTCTCTTGCAGCCACAAACAATCTTGTTTCTAATCATTCTCCCTTTCTTTGTCTCTCTCTCTCTCTCTGTGCAGGGTTGGTTACTCTTCATTCTCTGGACTGGTAGAACAGAATGTAGCCCGACTCTGAATTCTTCTGCATATCGGACGGTATCCCGTAGAACTCTTCTATCTGGCTCGCATCGATTTTCTGGAAAGCCAAAAATAAAATGTCAAATGTAAAAGGTTAAAATCGTTGTCTCTTTTCCATGCATCCTGATTCTTTACTTGCTTCACCTTTTGCAATAAAAAGTAACCATAGTAACATTATACAGGATGAGAGACAGTCTAATAAAGTTACATATATGGATCGAAATATACACTTTTTCTCTAAGTAAAGAAGCTATTGGCTGGACACCATCGGCTCAAGATCAGCGTTAGAAAGGGGGGATAATCAACAGCAGCAGGGGCATTATCACATGCATATCTTGGTCATTCTCTAGAACATATAGAGGAAGCAAATAAAAATGGATGTATGAATTGGGTGTTTTGGTATCTCTACTTTGCTGATTACCTGGCATGAGATACTTAGGTGTTGAGGCATACAAATACAGGTGCAAATGCTCAGATCGTCAAGAAGCGGGGAAGTTGAAAGTGTGAAAACGTTTTCTTTTTCTGCAACACCCACCCCCCACACCCCCACATATGCATAAACACACACTCACACCACGTCAAAATAAGGCCACTCACATCGACAATGTCGTCGTCAAACAGGAGCCAGAAGCCGTGGCTTTTCACAATGCTGATGTAGTGACCCCGGTTAGGACCAGACCCACAGTGCACCACCACCGCCACCAAATCGTAGAGCCGCTCAGGGTTGAAAGCATCGTCAGACTGCAAAGAGGAATGATTCAACACACAATGCAGTGCTAATTTTGACACTCAAAAAAGCCTCTCCGATGCCAAAATCTGCCAACTCATGCACTGGGTTAAAAAAAAAAAATTGTTCACTACCACATTTTTCGGACTATAACTGTATGGCTCCCCCCTCCCCCCCACCTGCGTGCGCATCCAACGGAAGTGTCGCCATCTTAGTCAGATTTGTGTGTAAACAGCATCGATCTGGCATTTTTTAAACAAAGTTACTGACTAAGATGGCGGTCTCCCATAATATGGCACGCTCCTTGTGGCCGGATATGACGACACGTGGGTACCAGCCATAAGGCGATACTTTTTTCTCCCAGACTGAGAGAGAGCTCTGAGCCTATGATATGACTGATAATATAGTAAGAAAATGTAATAACAAAATCTGAGTTTTTTGTATAACTTTGGGAGTGCGCTTTATAATAAGGTGCGCCTTATAGTCCGAAAAATACGGTACATGTTAATATTTTCGGTGAAGGATAAGAGGAGGATCTTAAGTCTTTAAAAAGATTTTTCACTGACAGACACATACAGAGACATACCCTGGTACTCTTTCTCTCTCTTTCAACATAATAAAGAAACTCAACAAGTCAGAATTTAAAAAAACCGTCTTTCACTCACATACACACAAATGATGCTAAAAATAGAAAAGGGCAATATTTTGCTTATGAAGTGACATCTGGAAATAAAATGTTGACTAAAGACATTGACTTTGACAACACACAAACATGCTCAATTAACCCTTTTGCATGTATTCCGACCGGTCAGAAGTCACCTCTGAGTCTTCAATCCAACTGTAGCTCGATCCCAAATCCGCCCCCCCCCCCCCCTCTGATGGATTTCCATCATGTACAAAGTTCTGGCTTACAATACACACACTATGAAGAATTCGGGATGTTTATCCTGCCCCATGCCCAAAGTCTTCGTTTAGACTGCTATTGGCGCACAGGATGCATGCTTTGTGGGTTCGAGTCTTCCATTCCACCGGCACAACACGGCCTACTCCTACCGAATAGTGGAATGGGCTTTAACGTGTGCGCAAGATCTTGTGCGTGCATTCGCACACGGGACCTTGGCTTAAGAAAAGCAAAGTTTTTCACTTGCAATGATGCGGGGGTAACTGTACGGTGCTACGTGTGCTTCAACATAACATACAAAATAAAACACTTGCAATGATGCGGGGGTAATTGTACGGTGCTACGTGTGCTTCAACATAACATACAAAATAAAACACTTGCAATGATGCGGGGGTAACTGTACGGTGCTACGTGTGCTTCAACATAACATACAAAATAAAACACTTGCAATGATGCGGGGGTAACTGTACGGTGCTACGTGTGCTTCAACATAACATACAAAATAAAACACTTGCAATGATGCGGGGGTAACTGTACGGTGCTACGTGTGCTTCAACATAACATACAAAATAAAACACTTGCAATGATGCGGGGGTAACTGTACGGTGCTACGTGTGCTTCAACATAACATACAAAATAAAACACTTGCAATGATGCGGGGGTAACTGTACGGTGCTACGTGTGCTTCAATAGCCAGATTTTCTTGAAAACGTGTGAAAGTAAATGTTCAAGAACACAAGAAAAAATATTTTTGTAACATGCACAAATGCCAGAGTTACAATAACAAGAATCCCTTACCGTGTTAAAAAGCCTGAGTTCCAGGGGAAAGACAACGCGGTAGGACACCTTGATGTAGCGGTTCAGGTGTTCCATGTACTTGAAGCGCTTTAGGTGGAGTGCCAGGATCTGAGGCAACTTCTTCACCCGCATTCTGAAACGCAAACATGCACCATCCATCAACAGAACTTCTTAACTACAGATAATATAAAACGGATGACAAGTAGTATGATGAAAAGAAAAAAGTAGAGTGAAATAGAGGTCACACAGCGCTGGTTAGTTGGTCTACTTTTTAATTTTAGACGAACTTAATTATGACAAAATTACCTCATACGATAAGAGAGAGAACTACAACAGCAATTAACAACATTAAACGACTTGGAAAATAACTTTGAACTGTGTAACATTGTCCGTGCTAGATGCCTCAGCAAGATTAAGAAGTCAATTGAAAAATGGATTACTCAAATCTTGCAACAGATTTTATTTAATATCGAAGAAATGTTAACTCATCTTGAAGGAACATTAACTTTTGTCTACTCGGTTGCCAAGTTCTAGCAGACGATACTTTTGATTTTCGTAGATCCGTAGTGATCACAATCCGGACGCCATTCCTGAAGACTTTTTAAAATCTTTTTATTCCAGATTTGAGGAACAATCCGCAGCTACAGTGGATTCCTGCTAACTCAAAAGCGGATTATTCAAAAACACCGGATAACTAATAATAATTTTCTGGTCCCAGTTTAATTATTCTTTATGCTAAAAGGTCTTTTTAACTCATTGGATATCTCAGAATAAAATTTCAGTTCCTTCAATTTCGACTTATTTGTTGTTGTACCCTGGCTTAAAGACCCCAGGGATCATCCCAACAGCCGAAGCGTACAAATGCACCAGCTAGGGATCAGAACATTACGTGTGTGACCGTTTTTGATTACCCCGCCACGCAGGCAGCCACACTCCGACTTTGGATGATTTCGACTTAACCCTTTCACCGCCAACGTCGCATTTGTGCACCACAATGATTTAACACCCATGTCACTAAAAGGCATCAAATCAGGGTCTGTTATCCCTAGATCATATTCTCTAAATTTTGGGAGGTAAGGATAGGCCTTACTTTAAATATCTCACAGAGGAATGCCCAATATTACAGACAATTTGTTTCTTTATCCAGGTAAGCTTAATTGAATTGTTTTGGGCTGAAAAATGGCTTGCGGCGAAAGGGTTGTGATTTTTACTGTACTTTCAGCCCTGTTCTTCACTGACCGTTTCTGAGCCTCCTGCTTGGAGCAGCAGACCTCGCAGTAGTACTTGTGCTCTGCGCACAGGGTCTCCGTGTTGCTGAAACCCCGCAGGCAGCTGGTGATGGACGTGTTCTGCTCCACATCCACAGACAGGTCCAGGAAGTCTTCGTCCTTGCTGCTCACCTGCTCACAGCAACACCCGCTATTGTTGTTTTTTGTGGAATTTCTGTATTTTAATTTTGTAGGCGTTTGATTTTGGATATTCCCCCCCCCCCCCGTCTTAAAAACTTAGTTCATATTTAGCACCCCTCCCCCCTAATGTTATTTGTTACACGCATACGTGGCACACACACACACCACATAAACGCACGGGCGCAAGCACACACACAAACACAGAAGTTATATATCTTTGCAAGTTTTGAATTTCGAGCCATTTGAAGTTTGATATCCAAGACAGATCATTTGCTGAAATTTGACATAGATAAGAGGGCTTAGGCTCTTTGTTTTCTATTGATTTGGCTCCAAAAAATTTTTGAATAAGGAAAGAAATTTTGGTTTGATATTTTGGATATTGGTAGAATATCCAAAATATAAAATTGAACATTGAATGTAGTCTTTTACGTGTCTTGTGGGTGGTTAACTATATTTTACCTTTTTTCAAATGTTTTTAGTTTCACAGTTCAGGCATCATGTCTCAGTGGTGAGTGTGCTCTGGAAGATCTCGCGGAACCAGGATCAGGCTTCGTATTGGCATTGTTACACACTCATTCACACGGACATACATACACAGTGACACATACACTGACCATTTCACAGTTGAGGCATCGTGCCTCATTGGTGAGCGTGCTCTGGAAGATAACGCAGAACCACGTAGGGTCAGGATACATGTTTGCATTGTTGTCATCCTGCCCCCGCCACACCCACACCCACACACAGTGACACACACACACTGACCGTTTCACAGTTGAGGCATCGTGTCTCATTGGTGAGCGTGCCCTGGAAAATAACGCAGAACCACGTAGGGTCAGGATACATGTTTGCATTGTTGTCATCCTGCCCCCGCCACACACAGTGACACACACACACTGACCGTTTCACAGTTGAGGCATCGTGTCTCATTGGTGAGCGTGCCCTGGAAGATGTCGTGCACCCATGTGGGGTCAGTCTTCGTGTTGGCGTTGTTGTCCTGACCCTGAGTAGCCGTCGGTTTGCTGTTGGCTTTCTTCTCCGCTGCAAAACCACAACAGAAACAAATTCAGTCTATTACAATTGCCGATTAGTTAGTCTCTGTGTGCAGGAACTAGAACTAGGGCCTGAGCAATCGTCTCTCTGTGTGTGTGTGTGTGTGTGTGTGTGTGTGTGCATGCATGCATGCACTTATTTACAAATTTCATTTTAAGCACAACAAAATGTTTCATACCTGAATGTACCCCAACAATTAAAAATTAAGTGAGATTAGCTTGATTAGAGCCATCCACACAAAGCTCTTCATCATTGCTTCACGGCCTGTTCACAGAGAGCCCCAACAATTAAGAGCTGAGAGAGAGAGAGAGAGAGAGAGAGAGAGAGAGAGAGAGAGAGAGAGAGAGAAACAGACAGAGACAAAGAGAAAGAGAGAAGGGGGCAGGTAGACAGAAACAGAGGCAGACAGAAAAAAAGAAACAAATAGAAAACAGAGAATGATAGATACAGACAGAGACTTACCCTGGAGCAGGTCTGCCACTGTGTTCAAAAGGTAATTAAGGAACTCGTGGGCATCTTGCTGCATATAGTTGTCAAACAATTCTGAAACCACATCAAATAGAAAAGTCACTCACAGCCTTGCAAAGATTAAAAAAATAGAATTAAAAAATATATATATTATGAAACAATGTGGGGAAAACGAGCTATGTTATAAATTATACAAATTAAGCGCATATAAAATACAACTGACATAAAATCTATAAGTAATTCTAAGAACAAATACCAGCTGAATATAAAAGCAGTGAAATCTTAGAAAACCACCTCTTGAAACAAAAAGGCTTTGGTCAAACACACTGTTCTAGCATTTCTCCTTCCTCAGCATCAACTGCCCTAAACTGAAGTCCTCTTGGCTATGAGAGCAAAACTGTGCCCTGCAAAAGGCATTCTTCCGTTTCCATCAAATTTCAGCCCTGCTTCTTATCATAGCAACTGTCTTCTTTGCTATCTGGAGTTCATAGATGGACACAATTCACTAACACACACAGACACATAATAAAGAGTACACATTTGTTGCTACAAAGGCAATTTTGAGTGCTAGTTATCCAGTGCTATTACCCCAACTGCTATTGATTTTAGAAAAAAACATTAATGGAGAGCCCCTGTTTTGGACTTGAAATAAGGGAACCCCTAGTATTAAGGGCACCGCCATTTCTTTCTCTACTTTGACAAGCATTGACAGGAATTTAAGTCTTACAACTGGCTGGTGGTGACACAGAAAGGATTTTAAACAATTGCATCTGTTGTCAACGACAACTCCCATCAATACCATTTTCTGTACTAAGGTGCATGAATGAACTATATTGATAGAAATTTAAGTCTCACAGTCGGCTGGCAGTGACTGAATAGGCTTAAAAAACTGTGTCTGTTATTAGTGTTAACAGCAACAACCTGTACCATTTATTCCGCTAAGGCATTGTATTGAACTATATTCATACTATATACATAATCATAGGAATTTAAATGAACAGTTCGCTCCGGCTGAAACTGAAAGAGTTAACAAAAAATTACATCTGATATAGTGATAGTGATAATATTTAGCAATCAGCAGAGCCTCAGATTGTCTTCAAACTTTCATGGGTCATACGACCCCGGATTACAGTAAACTATGAACCAATTACCAAAATAATGGGCCAGTAATGCGTCACTGCAGCATTAAACTTAAAATTAAGTGCAGACATTATGGGTCATATGACCCCTGGCTGCACAAAATGAGGGGTCAATATGGGTAAATGACCGGGGACCTCTGACAATCTGAAGCGTTGAACAAGCATTCAGACATCAGAAAAGTCTGAAGACCAATCCTCTGAAAACCATGGTAAAAGGGCTATCTAGGCCCTAGACTGAAGAGGGACAACACTGAAATGAGTTCAGAACACCACCAAAGGCTTAATATAGTGATAAATCACTTTAAAATGCTATTTAACACAAAGGATAACACTCAATAAAAGGCAAAACCTCTGGCAAGAGAAGCCAATCCTCTGTCAGAAATTCTTAATCCTCTGACAATGCTGATGCCTGAGCATTACCGTTTTCTTTTCTAAGGCGTGTGATGAACTTCTTTGGGGCGATGGTGCCCACTTTCTTCTTCTGCGTGGCGATGCTGTAGAAGAGGTCGGCCAGGCATGTGAGCAGGGACTCCTTCTTCTGGTTCTTCTGCTGCTGCTTGTACTGCAGCACCTTCTCCCGGAACCCGCGGCAGAAGTACAGCGCTTGCAGCACTGAGTTGCAGTAGCAAGTATTGCCAAACTGGAAAAAAAACCACCCATTATATTTGATATTAAATAATTAATAAAGCTACGAATCTGTGAGTTGCAGTACATGTAGTTAATTGTTGCAAAACTGTTGCGGTTACAAGAAACAATTTCTTGATTGAACCATGGTAAGGGCAAAGTAGAAACAATAATATGATAGATGTCCAAATAGGTGTGTGCATTTTGTTATGCATGTCTGTTTGTGTTGTCTATGTGTGCATCTAAAATAAAAAGTGAGAGAGAGAGAGAGAGAGAGAGAGAGAGAGAGAGAGAGAGAGAGAGAGAGAGAGAGAGAGAGAGAGTCAGAGATGAGAGACTAAAAGTTTACAAATTGGTGTATTACTTACATTGACAAGTCCAAAGTAGTGTTCATTAGCTGGAAATTGCTCAGATCCAATTTCCTTCTCCAACTGGGAGGCATTAGCTCCCTGGGAACAAAGACAAAGCAGTAGAACACCACATAATCAATCAGTTATGTTGATCACAGTCCAGTCAATAACTTGAATAAGAATGACATTTTCCTGTAATAAAAGTTTTGAAATATAAATGATCCATCAACATGTTCTGCGGGTCAACAGGCAACAGTAATTACGGTAAGTAACTATTACCTTGAAAGCATACAGGAGATATAAAGTGATACATCAGGGTAGGACAGTAACTTTTGTTACAACCTGCACTGGGGGCAGGTAGACAATTTTTTTACCTGCCCCCCAGTGAAGTTGTTGAATGCTTTGACGAAAAATCAATCGGTCAGATGACTGCCTGCCTGCTAAGACTATCGGTCAAAATCGATTATGCGTCAATGACCGATGACCGACGCCAAGAATGAACCCTGCTCCTCCTTCTCAGCCTTCCGTTTTTCACCCACACTTTGTTGTTTCTGTTTCATGGATGACCACACAAAACCCAACAGTGTGGTTTGTTTTGATTTCTTCTTGTCGGAACCCGAAGCACATGTCATATCGTCTGCCATTTTGCCAAAGGCTAAGTATGCTTCATTCTGATTGGATAATGAATTTTCTTTAGCCAATCGTCTTGCTCGATACAAATGGCTATCAAATTTTGCGGAAGTGATGCTACTCGCGAGCGTGGTGATAGTAGGGCCTATCATTGTTGATGTAGCCTGCGTTGTAGGCCTAGAAGTAGAACCTGACTTGTTTTTACAACAAACTGAAATAAACTGGGTGAGATTTTTTTTCTAAGCACTTGCACTTGCCCGGCGGGCAGGTCGTTGAGTTCGTTACCTGCCCGACACTTATGACTACCTGCCCCGGGCAGTCGGGCAGCCGTTACTGTCCGACCCTGTACATACACGCACACGCACACACACATGGGTGCTCCTGGGAAATTTCGGCACTGAGTGATTGGCTCCGAGTTACTGGAAATCGCATCGGGTACAGTGCACGCGCTCTGCTTTTCCGCATTACTGAAAACTTTTTGCTTTATTGTGCACAATCATTGTCTTTGAGCAGATGTTGATATATTTTTCTCTCTTGGGTCTTTTTAACAATTTTTTCTTAAATAACTTCTAAATATGAATCGTCGTCTGTCTGGATGAGAGATTGCAGCTTGGCACCATCTTGCATTTGCTGACATTGTATGACGCATGCGCGAGAACTACTTGCTGCATGCCTACTGCGAACTTCAGGCGAACCGATAGAGGCAAGTAGACCTAAAATGAACGGAATACCGTTCTGCTAGAAAACATAGTTTGTAGAGTAGTTCCGTAAGTCAAATTCAGTAGAAAATATAGAAAAATCATAAGGATAGGCAGGTCTGTTTAAGTCTCAACCGAAGGACTTTTCCCCCAACTGATGTCAGGTACCCATTTACACCTGGGTAGAGTGAAGAAAGTAGGAGTCAAGTGCCTATCCCAAGGACACATCACTGTGACCCGAGCTGGATTTGAACCCGCACACATGGATTACAAGCCAGCGTCTCTAAACAACTGAGCCACAACGGCTCCTAGTCCTAATTCATGTTGGCAAATGTTTTTGATGTGCATGCGATTGTTCATGTTCAAAAGGCTGCTTTTCAGTGTTTCCTAGAGTAGAGGTAGAAGTTTATGTCACAGTTATGAGTTATAGAGATAGTGTCTTAGTAATGGCCATTTTGCTTTTGCTTTTGGGTGTGTCACATCACAATTAATTTCATCGACTGTTGATGCAGATGTGGGTGTGTTCCTTGAAGCTAATCAATAATAAAACATCGAGTTTATTATTAGCTTCAGAAGTAATACACATTCGTGCACATGAAAAGGTTAAACATAATATTACAAGGTAGAGTAGTGAATAAGCTACTTTAATTTTCGGCTCAACTCAATTAGTCATTAGTGTTACAAATCGATTTTCAGCAAACTTGTAAAACGCAGTTTTAATGAAAAAAATCCAACAGCCACGTATATTACTGACCATCTCTCCAGCTACACAGCACGCACCAAACCTTGGGGTAATGGTCGCTATTTTTGCAGTGTGTGTCGCAACATAAAAGGTAAACAATCAGTTCTGCTCTTGTCTAGTTTGGCTCTAGCAGTAGGCCATATTGTTTTGAAGTGAAGGATGATGGGAAAGTCTTGTCATTCGAAATGTTTCAAAATTATTACTTTGAAAATATCAAAAAGATTTTATTATTAAACTAAACACATTTGGGCTTTAAAATAAGTTTGATATAGTCTATTTAAAAACAAAAAACAAAATCACAGAAAATCCACACTTTTGCTCCTAATCTCGTCCAGTCTCGTTCTAAGAGGGAAAAGCTCTCTTTCCGGTAAGCAATTTGAGGTAAGGCATGAGCATTCGAGTGGTGCTGTCATAATTTACTCCAAATGTTATAATTTAGTTTATTTGTGAGTTGTAATCTTTTCTGTTTATTATTTCTATATTGCTTTATTTATAATACTAAGACTTTTCAACCATTTTACAGTTTTTATTGAAATATTAGGCTAAGTTCTTCCTTTGGAAGAGACACGTGCCACTGCCACTCTCAAGTTGAAAATCAAAATGTAGACTCAAGACTGCCCTGACCAGGTCAGGTAGTTAGGACATTAGGCCTCGCGGCCTCTTCACTGTCCTGTCATTTTTGTTTGAACTATTGCATAGCTGAGAGGTTTTTGGATTTTGTTTTCGGCAAATCTGCCTTTTACTAAAAAGTTTTAGTCATGCTCGTATCTGACCAGCCAGAGCCAACTCAGTGATTCAGTTGCTGGCCAAGAGTTAAATTTTCACATCCCCTAGAAACCTAGACAATTGTAAGTGCCTTGATTTACCATAGATCTAGTAGCATTAATGACGAAAACCCAAATTTGAAAAAAAAAGAAGTTTTTTTGATAAATAAACAAAGCCATTCCTAAGAAAAACTAAAAAACTTTTTGATTAGTTTTAGTTTAACCCTTTCACTGCCAGCTATTTTTCAGCCAAAGAATACCATGAAACTTAACTGGGTAGAGAAAAATAAAATCCTCTATATATTGGGAATTCCTGTGTGCCTATCAATAAAAAGTATTCCCAAAATTAAGAAAATAGGGTCTTCAGATAACAGGCCCCGATTTGATGCCTTAGTTTTAGTAATGTGTGTTAAACCATTGTGGTGCATAAATGCGACATTGGCAGCGCAAGGGTTAAGGAGACGCAAACCACTTATTAAAAAAAAGTCAAAAGTCAAATTTACCAGTGTTTCCCATAACGCACATATGTGCGTCCCTGAAGCACAAAAATCACGGAGGGACTCTTTGATTTCAGCTCTGGGCGTCCCATGGGACGCACACTTTTTTCAACAGACCGAGACAACAGGGTTCATTCTTGGCGTTGGTCATCGGTCATTGACTCATCCTTCGATTTTGACGGATAGTTTTAGCAGGCAGGCGGTCATCTGATTTTTCGTCAAAGCAGTCAACAACTTCAAAGATTCTGTCGTCTGCTAAACGTAGAAGACTAGGTCACGCTGGAACTTTATTTGGTCTTCAAAAAGTTGGATCGGAAAAGCTTTACCGAATGTGCAATGCCGCCGTTTCGGCGTTCGTTTCTCCAGATACAACTTTTTAGTTCTGATTATGGTCCGAGGCCGCGGAAGACCCCCCCCCCCCTTTCTCTCTCTCTCTCTCTCTCTCTCTCTCTCTCTCTGTAGTCAGCCTATTCCATTTCCATGGGTTATGCACATGTGTTTGCCTGTGTGTTCACTGTATGTAGCATGTGTGCTTAGCATGTATTTGCTTTTGTTAAAGCATTTTTTTTATCATATACTTAGGGGACTCTTAAAAATATGAAAAGGACTCTTAAAATTTTGCACAGGGAGTCCCTGGGACTCACATTTCACCCCTATGGGAAACACTGTTTACTAAGAAAAAGGGCCGCAAGGCCTATAAATAGCCCTATATCTACCTACCTACCTACCTAGCATATGATACGGTTAAATGTAGACCAACTGTTGACCTAACATGATGTATTAGGCTGCCGATCTTTGAGTCGGTTATTAGTGTTTCTGTTTTTGTTTTTATTAACAATTTCGATATGTTGAAGGGGGTGGGGGTAGGGGTTAAACAATTTACATGATTGCCTATAATTCTGCAAGTTTGAGCTGACTACTTCCAAAACAAGGCTGACGCACGTAACAAACAGCCCCAGAATTAAGCAATCATGTAAATTTGTGATTATCCTCCCCCCCCCTTCAACTTATCAAAATTGTTATTAAAAGCAAAAACTCTAATAACTGACTCAAACTCAAAAATCAGCAGTTGAAGTAGGTCAACAGAGAGTTGGTCTTATACATTTAACCGCATGTTTCTAGCAAATGCATGTGAATGAACTACAGTGGTACCCCTCTAATAAGACCTTGAAAGTGCGGTGAAAAAAGTCTTATCTGAGGGGTGGTCTTATTAGAGAACCAAGCATGTGACATCTTAATAGTACAGAGTACAGACCTAAGCAAGCATCTTGGAAAAAATGAAATAAAAAACTTTTTAACATTGTTGATGAATACTAGTGTAATTTTATTGAGCACACGAGAACTGAGTATAATAAATTACTGTAGAACAAGTACAATTTACATCAGCATTGAAAATGTCTTCAAGTTTGTAACCTTCACAAATTGTGGAAAGTTTTTTCTTCCAATCATCCACAGCCTCCGCACGATCACCACTGAGCACAGCATTGTGAACGTTGTGACGCTGAGTCCAACGGCACAGCCATCCATTTGACTCATTTTGAGACCATAAAATCATCCAGGCCACATTCGAGAGCTACACAGAGCGCCTTTTCCTGGATTAATTTTCCAGTCACTGGAATGTTGGGTGATCTTACGTCACAAAACCAGTCCCAAACTTTCTCGTCGATGAACATGGTTTCTGTTTTCCTTACTTTCGCTAGTTTCCTGCTCCCACACTCGCCACTTTCCCATCGTGATTTAATCGACTATTTATCCTTAAATATGTTTTGGATCTGTGTTTTGCCGACACTGAGTGAGTTCGCAATTGTGATCGCAGTCTCCCCTTTCTCACTTCTTTCCACAATACGGACGCGTTCTTCCAATGTCAGTTGTTTTCTTTTCCAAGTCGCCATATCGATCACTGACTTGAAGAAGAACAGAGAGTAGCGGGCTCTTCTACAAGTCGCATGAGTACACGGGGCGTAACTCTCCAAGCAAAAGTTAGGGGGCGCGCTTCCAATGGAAGTTCCATGTTTACATTTCTGACTACTTTTTATCGAGAGATCGATTTGCACGAAACTGACTGCAAAAAGATAAGATTGCGGTCGCATCTCAACCCTGAAATCGGGTCGTAAGTCGGAACTCAGGAAAAGTCGTATTTGCGGCATAGGATATATAGTGGAATGTGTTCGGGAGAAGAAAAAAATCAGTCGTATGTGAGGAGAAGTCGCATTTGCGAGCGTCGTAGTAGAGGGGTACCACTGTAGGCCATTTTAACTCACTTTTAGTAGATTATTTGATTTGGTAATCTGAATCGGCGTATTGATTGTGGCCATGCACGTTCAAGAAGAAGATCGCCTCTGCCAATTCCACTCTGCTGCCTACGACATTCCAAGCCAAGCCACAGTACAGACATTCTTCCCTCATACCATCCCGCAGTGGAACTGCCTCCCAGAAGAAATTGCCTCCTCTCACATCAGTCTTTGGAGACATTCAAAAGAGGCCTCCACAAACACCTCAACTGAAACTAAAACTAGGGAACTAGGGGCCATAGATCAAAGTAGTGATAATTGAAAGGCAGGAGCTGTGCCGGTCGGGGTTCCCCCCTGGGGACTGCTACGGTAGTCGAATTGGCCTTGCCTGGATATTGTGAAATAAAGTTCTATGGTCCACTTTCTTTTTAAAAAATAAAAATCCTACAGATCCACACCAGGTTTTAATTTATGTTTACTTTCCTTTTCCATTACTCCTATCTCCCCGCTTTCCAACTTCTTGTTTTCTAGTTCTACTACCCCCCAAAGTGCAGCAGAATCTTCAGCCTGATGAGGTTGGCAGCAGCTGCTTGAGGCAGAGAAGAAGAAGACTAGGGTTATAATCAGTTTTGGGTTATTTTCATTGCAATCTTCTCCCGAAGTCGGAGTGTGGCTGCCCATATGGCGGGGTAATCAAAAACGGTCACACACGTAATGTTCTCATCCCTAACTGGTGCATATGTATCATCCATAATGTTCAACAGCTTCGGCTGTTGGGATGATCCCTGAGTCTTTAAGTCAGGAAACGACAACATCATCATCATCACAATCTAAGTTTAATGATTAAAATTTAACAAAAAATAAAATTATCAAAATAAACACCAGTTGTCATATTATATACAAATGTATTTATAGGCTCGTGTAAATTTCTCAATCCTGAGATAATAAAGTTTGATTGATTGATTGAACCATTTGTTGTGCATAATAAACAATATGCTGTAATTTATATGTGTTTCAGAAGACAAAATGACGAACCCAAAAGGTATTCGCCGCGGTACGCGGTACATGTTCTCCCGCCAGTTCAGGAAGAAGGGAGTGACGCATTTGTCCACTTACATGAAAGTGTACAAACGTGGCGACATCGTGGACATTAAGGTAAGATAGAGAAGTGTATTAACTCGACATTATGTGCTTATTGCCTTGAATTTAACTTACCGTATTCTTCAGACAGTGCACCCCCCAAACGTTACACAAATTCAGATTGTTTTATTATATTTTCTTATTATTTTATTAGTCATGTTATAAGGCCCAGGCAGTCTGGGGGAAAAGTATCACCTTATAATCCCCCCAAATATGGTACTTTGAGTGAGTGGGACAAGAACTATTTGCGTCAAGGATTCAAAAGTTAAATATTATTCTTTTTTTATGATCACGATTTGCAAAGCTTGGAATTGGAAAAGAAAAAAAATTGGATCTAGAATTAGATGGATTTCTAACAGTAACAACAAAAATCATAAATGACATTCAAAGGGGATAAGGGAGAATCTCTTATCTTTATAAAACTAAACATTTTTATCACTAATTGTACTAAAGATCACATACATGGTATAGTTTGCCCATTTTGTTTAGGACAAAAGTGTATGCTTTATTAAAAAAAGAAGTAAAATCATTTTTGAAATGTCGGGAGGAAAGGTCAACTCCGTTGAAAACGAACAAACCTTTTATGTGGTGCATGAAGTGAGTCGAGACAAGTAAGTTTTATTTTGCGTTCTGGTGTAAAGAATTTTTTTTTAATGGTGAAATGATATTATTTTCTTTGTGATCAGGGTGATGGTGCCGTCCAGAAGGGTATGCCATTCAAGCACTACCATGGCAAGACTGGACGAGTCTTCAATGTTACCCAGCATGCCGTGGGAGTGGTGGTCAACAAGCGAGTGGGGTCAGTATCTGGATGGGTTAATTCGGTAAAGGTCAAGATGTGCCACCACCCCTACATTTCTCGGTTAATTCCATTTTAACCCTAACCCTACCCCCCCCCCCCCTATAAGACGGA
>JAGGCT020001682.1:0-17500 GCA_017654935.2 Phymorhynchus buccinoides
TCTATCTCCTCAGCTTTCTAATTTCTTGTCTTCTCACTACCCCCCTAAAGTGCAGCAGAATCTTCAGCCTGATGAAGTTGGCTTCTTCTTCTTCTTCTTCTTCTTCTTCTTCTTCGTTCGCTCAGACAGTTTCCTGTCACATGAGCGTAGATGCGTCATGCTGCCGTTTTGCGCCTAACTAAGAAATAGTCAGGCCCAGCATGTCCGACTTCGAAAATTATTGAGACGAAAGTTTTGTTGTGTGGGGGGGGGGGGGTAGGGGGGGGGGGGGCATAGTATTGAGACGAAAGTTTTGTGTGTGTGGTTGGGCGGGGTGTTGGGTGGGGTGTTGTTGTGTTGTGTTGTTGTGGGTTTTTTTTGGGGGGCATAGTATTGAGACGGGGGCATAATGCTACCTAAACAGTCAGTCGGTCGTCCCCCCTGATGAAACTGGCACATCGTCGGCCGTTGCTCCCCGCCACACCGCTTTGCAACTGGGCCTGCATTGCCTTGCATTGTGCAGCGTATGCCACACTGGCCCATTTTTATTTTTTAAAGCGCCCCCCCTCCTCCTCCTCCTCCTCTCCTCCTCCTCATCCTCCTCCTCCACCCCTACCCCCATCCTCTTTCTTTCCTCCCCTCTTTCTTTCTTTTTCTTTCTTTCTTTCTGTGGCAGTTGGTAGTGCAGTTGGGAAGGCTTGTATTGCTCGTGCCGTTGCGCACTGACTACACGCGCACGCATGCAGTTGCTGTCTGGGTTTGTCTTTATCAGGATTTCTTGGAGCTAAAAAAAAATAAAAATAAAAATAAATGACTGAACTTATTCCGTAAGGAGGTGAGATTAGCGTCCAATCGGTCAAGAAGACGGTGAGGTCTTCCCGGGATGAACTTATTCCAGACTGGGGATTTAACGTCCTCCGGTCTGGAACAGACACATATGGGACATTTATAGATGGTGGGAATGATCCTGGAGGCAATGCCCGAGGAAAGTCCCGATTTTTTTTATAGTAACGTCGATGAACTATTCCCTTCCTTCCCTTGCTGTTACAGTGGACCCTCCCTATAAAGACCTCCCCTGTTATTTAAGACTCCCTCCCGCTTAGGACCTACTTCTCTCGAGACATTGCCCTTCTTTGTATAAGTATTAAAATGACCTCCCTGAGCGAAAGTTGTATACTGAAAATTCTCTGCCCCTGTCGCGTGCCCTGAGATGCGAACGCCACCTTACTTAAGATGATCGCCCTTGCCTGTCAGGCAGGAACTAGTAGTATGTATCCACAGAAAATTATCTGCTCCTGACTCGTCACCAGGGGGCATCGGCAGTTCGGGCCTAAAATTATCACCCTTTCATGTCGGCAAGGAGTAGTATAAAGCCTCATTAATCGCTGCGGCTACGGGTACGGCGTTGTTGCAACACTCAGACCATGTTCATGTATAGTAGTAACTCTTCCTAGTCGAATTTTTCGTCAACAAAATGCATTTTCTTATTTCGTATATTTAAGGCATCTAGGTAAGGAATAGCAGATCTGTTTACTCTACTCTTTTCGATATAGTACTATTCTACTCAATTTGGACCTCTACTACTCTTCAAAATTGAAAATAATGCTCTAATTACTCTTTTTCACTGAACATTGTTTGATGGCTTAATGAAGAGGACTACTCATTTCACACCAAGGCTACTCATTTCAGCTATCCAGACTACTCCAGACTTGTTGTGTAGGGGATAAACAGGTCTGGAATAGGGATAGGGTTAGGAACATGAGTTTAATGTTAGTAGTTTTTGAAGACATTTGCGCACCATTTTTGCGTCCCGTGATTGAGCCCGAACGAAATTTGAAATTTAGCGTCCTCTTGACCCGAAGGGCACATATATGGGACATTGTTCAACTATGAATGTGGGGGAGAGCGGGGGGGGGAGGGGGGGGGGGATTGGGGGGGGGGAGGGAACATTATGTTTATCAATCATATAGTAATAAGCCAAGTGTCCGTGTGTGTGTGAAACACGAAACGGGCCTTATAACTCCGCCGTTTTTCGACCGAATCGCTTCAAATTTGCTGTGAGCCCTAACGGGGCGATGGCAACGGCAACCGAGGCGGCCGTGTCATTTGCGCGGTTTTGCAAATGCGCTAAACGCGCATCCGCCGGCCTCTCGGCGCCAGTATCTCCGGTATTTCTGGACCGATTGCCTTCAAATTCGGCAGGTACATGACCGGGGACGGTGACTATCGATGTGCCAAACCGGAATCGAATCGAATTATAATTACTAATATTAAATATGGGGATGTCCTGTACCCGTAGCCTGGAGAATGTGAAATACGGGCCCATACCCCTAGCCTCGACCATAATTATTTTCAGACGGAATCACAATCGCATCGCATTGACAGCGAATCGTATGTAGTGTAGCAGGCCCTTTACGTCTGTCACGTACACGATCAAAGCAGTTCTGTTGATATTGAATGAATGAAAGATGGGTTTTAAGCTTCCGCTCGACTCGAAGAGCACACGTAAAACGTTAATATTCGTTCGAAGAGCACGTGTGAGACGAACCATCAACCAACCACCACAACCAGCATTCAGTGTCTGGAGCAGATCCTGGAGGTTCTGCATGCAATACCAAGTCTGATGAATTCAAACACATCCTCGAATCTCGTCTGTTGGTAGTGCTGTCTTCTCCTTCTCTTGGACCCCCACAGGGTTTGGTTTGGACAGCGGGAAATGGCCACGAAAGTTAAATCACAGAATGAGGATGTGAATTTTAGCACTTATTTCCAGCCGAAGTTTTAGGTTAGGTTAGGAGCATACTTTCATAACCCGAAAAGAATGAATTTAAGAAAGGCCCATTAAATTCAAAACATTATTGTATAAGACTAAAATCCGCCCATTTTTGCCCTGACATCCATAGCCTTCCTTTGCGTCGGTGAACTACAACCTACTTTCGCCTGACTAAAATGTCGATTCGTTGCAGCCATTTTTTTTCTAACGTTTATTCATCCAACTTGAGTTTTTGACTGCATCGTTGTCTCTCTTAAATAAAAAGTTGTCATAATCTAACATAAGCGCATAGAGCTCCAAGCTGTATGAATTTTCTTGATTAATAAATAAATAACCCTAATCAGCCACATCAAGGCAAACTTTGGATAGATTATTGGATATCAGCCGTAATCGTTTTCGTTCCAAAGTGTTTCACTACATTAGCTAATAGTGCAGTTCACTTATTTATGTAACGTATACGTCAATGATTATGGACATACTGACTCAACAACGGATTCTACGCACACTTCTGCGATTACCCGTAGTAGGCCTACTTGAAAAAACAACTGTTAAACCGAAACTGGCTCTGATAATAATTCGTTACAGTTGGTAACGGATTCCCGGTAACGACCCCGCCTCACCGTGGTTGAATCACGTGATGGCGCATTGCATGTCTGGCTGTTTCTGGGGCCCCTCTCCCCCTCCTTCCCCCTCCCACCCCTATACTCTCCTCAACCGAAATTTGTGTTGTTTTTTTCTCTGAAGTGAGCATGTCGGTGTCGCTACTGATTACAGCAGTACTCTGCAGTGGCTTGGATTTATTCAAAACCTCGGGCCTGTCTTTTTTAAGTTAAGTTCACAAGTTCGTTGTGTTCTTCTTCAGTTAACGGACTTTGGATTACTGACTATAAACTCGTCTAAACAGAGCCGTGGTAGAATGTGGAACATCGTGGATGAAGATGAAGAGAGAGGAAGACAGTTGTGGCGGGTAATTCAGTGTGCTGCTTCTTGTTTCGTCATTATTGATCGACTTCTTGTTTGAAAAATGATGTTCGACAGTACATGTTTTGCATGTTTTGGTCATTTTCAACGGCGGGGTTGGGTTTAACTGGGGTTTGGGGGTGAATTTTACTTTTTACTCGACTTTACTTTCTATGTGTGGAGGTTTCATTAATTTAGAGGTTTTTTTCCCATTAATTTAGGTTTTGTTTCAAGTTTGTTGGGCTGTGTTTGGATACGTTTCCGTGTGGGCTTTGTTTACAGTTTGCGTTTGAGCTTTTGTTCAGTCATAGTTTGTATCCAGAAGTTTCCCATTTCAAGTTTATTTCAATTTCAGTCATCATGGCAAAGGTTTAACACGATGGCTTGGAGTCAAAGCGGACCATCTTTAAATAGTCCATTGACATATTATTGAACTTATTACGAAAACTGATAACTTGTATTAAAAAAAAAAAAACCACTTCTGAAATATAAAAAGCAAACCCCCCTTTTTATATTTATGCAGTCGTTGTTTGATACAAGTTATTAGCTTTCGTAATAAATCCAATAATACGTTCGTCAATGGACTATCTAAAGATAGTCCGTTTTGACTCCAAAAGTTCTTGTTTTGACTCCAAAAGTTCTTGTTTTGACTCCAAAAGTTCTTATGTTTGTAGCAGCAAAAACGTTCAATTCACCGGCGGGAACTCTGAACGATTTAGCTCATAACTGCCTTTTCTCTTTCTCTGCCAACTTGTTCCCCCCCCCCCCCCCCCCCACACCCCCCCCCCCCCCTTACCCCCCCCCCCCCCCCCCCCCCCCCCCCCCCCCCCCCCCCCCCCCCCTTCATGTTTACGACCCTCAATCTCAAAGTATGCTTCTTTCAGTTTTTATGAAAATAATCCTGGACTGGCCTTAACTCTGATCCATTCCCCGAGAATGGCGGACTGTGGCTTCTCAGTGATAATTTTCTCAAAATGGGTTTGTTCTCAACATGTCTGCGCATGTGCGAAATCGATCATGACGTACCATCAAATGTTATCTGTTGTGTATGTCGACACTAAATGGACCCTAAGCCTATCCCTAACCCTATTCCTAACCCTAAACCTATCCCGAAAATAGTGCTGAGAATGTGCTTAAAATCATTGATTGTCTTGACACTGAATCACAAAAGGTTTCATAGTTTTGGGAGTTAAATGCCTCTTGCCCCCTCAATTTAAATTTAAATTCTAATTTCAAGTTCATTTTCAAGTTCAATTTCAATGTTATTTGTTCTTGTTGCTGCTGGCTTGTTCGTGTACACTTGTATGCTATCATTTTCAATATCATGTTCTGTACCATTGTATTATTACTTGTGGCAGCCAATATTGTATAATCTCCTTGTGTTTGAGCGCCTTGTATAAGCTTTAAGCTTGTTGTGCTCGTTTTCATTTGTTTATGTTGCTGCTTTACTATGTTACTCAATTTTAAAAAAAATTCGTTTAAACCAAACCTAACCCTAACCTAAACCTATCCCTAACTCTTCGCACATGCGCAGACATGTTGAGAACAAATCCATTTTGAGAACGCCCCACCTTTGGCTTAACCCTTTCACCGCCAATGTCGCATTTTTGCACCATAATGATTTATCACCTATGTCATTACAGCTCTTGAGTCTATTATTCAATCATATTGTGTTCCTAAATTTGGACAGTAAGGATTGACCCTGTTCTAAATGTGTCACAGAAAAGTCCAACAATATTGCAGACAAAATATTTTCTGTAGCCAAGTAAGTTTAATGGAAAATGTTGGCTCAAAGATGGCTGGCGGTGAAAGGGTTAAAATGACTTTATTTCTTATTGGTGCAACTTTCGAAACTGTCGGTCTGTATGTTTCCCCCCATAACTGATTCGCCGTTTTTGAACGGAGATTCAGTGATGAAACATTGGCAATCTTGTGCTTTGAATCAACCCCCCTCAGGCTTACGGCCCCCTCAACTGATGATCTCGAAATCCGCTTCTCTCAGTTTATATGTAGAAAGAAAACAGCGCCCATATTTGTAGGGCTCCTGCATGGTAATATTTCGGAATACCTTTATCGAACACCAGCCATGGACTTTCTTTCAGTTTAATGAAAGCAACGGTAATAATTGAACCCTAGGCTGATCCTAACCCTATCGCTCTCCTATAAAAAAAAAAAAAGGCACAATGTTGCTTCTCAGTGAATATTTTCAGCGCCAAAATTTGAGGGGGGGGGGTACAAGCTAGTCCGGTTCTCATTAAAATGTTTTATTTCTTATTAGTGCCACTTTCCAAACTGTCGTCTGCATGTTCTCCACGACTGATTCGCCGTTTTTGAACGAATAATGCTCCCCGTGGGGATACCGGGGGGGTATTTCGTAAAAATAATAAATCCCCCACCTTCTGGAAGTTCTGTGCTTGTAGCTTCCTCTAATCTGCCACTCTCTTTGACTGTCATGTCATCTACTTCCTTTCTGACTTATTGGCCCATTCTCCTGCCTTTTTTTCAAAGAAATCTTCCCAATAATTTTTCTCTTCAGCTCCTCCGAGTTCGGAAATGTGTCGGCTGTACGCAGCGGGGAGACCAGTGAAAACTGAAAACCGGTCACATATGGCCTGGGAACGCCAGAAGAAGAAGAACGAATAATGAACTACTGTCTTGATGTCACGTCAAAAATGCTATTTAAACCAATTGATGTCACGTCTGTAGTGATGTTCAGTTTGCATCTGCAGGAAGACAGCCATTACAAATTCATCGAATGCGTGGGTAAAATCAGGGATCAGTCTTGTCACGGGACATCGTACGTAATTTGACCAGTTCGAAGAAAGTATAATGGGTCATTTTCCTAAAACAATAGGTCAAAAAGAAAAGAAAGGAAAATTATACAACTTGAGCACAATGAAAGTTAGCAGGGCTCCCAACCGTCCCGCAAAACAAGGGGTCCCAGGGACTCCTTCAGTTCAGTTCACTTACAGTACAGAGGGTCCTAGAGGCGGGATAGAGGGTCCCAGTGGCATAGCGAATATTAAAAATAATTTTTCTAGTGCATCCGTGGGACCCCCTGCACATTCTTTTAGAGGGTCCTGACGAATTTTAGTGCTTCATATACCCCCAAATAGGGGTCCCTGGGAGCCCTGGTTAGTATGCAATGTAAAGTAATAAAAGAACACAAATGAGCAAAGGGTGAATACTCTCTTTCTAATTAACTCCCCTCCACCAAAGTTGATTACGATGCCAATCACCTAGCAGTGCGTGGGTCAGAACCAAAGTGAGACAAACAAGGCATCATTTTCTAAAAAGAATGTGCCAAGTTCGCCTTTATGACCCTCCACATACACAGTACACATCAACAATGGTGGAGAGGACAACATACAAACAAATCAACATCTATCCAAGAGTGGCATAGTTTATTAGAAAGAGAGTATTCACCCTTTGTTCAATTTCGTTATCTCCTCTCTTGGACTCACTATTTCATTCTTTAATAAATAAAAGAACAGTTATTGATAGAATATTGTTTCACCAAAGTCAATAATATGATCAGTTGCAGCACAAATCAAAATCGTTTAAAGTTACTAACAGACATGAGGTCAACTTCATGGGTCACATGACCTATTGTCTGCAAAAACAATAGGTCATTTCAAAATTGTATGTACATGTCAGGTGCTAAGAATGATATACATACGCGTGTCTCAATGTGTTTGTGTATATATATATATATATGTATATATATATATATATATATACACGAAGGGGGTGGGGGCGTTTGAATCAAATTCCGACCTCGGCCGGATTCTTACATGCTCTCTAAATAGATCCGATTCATTCTTTGTTTTTGAAGGATGTTGGCAAAGGAAGGGGGTGGGGTGGGGGTGGGGGCGGAGTTGAAGTGGGATCACTTCAGGGTTTTTTAGGAAGGGGGGGATGGGGGGTGGGGGTGAGGCAGAATCAGGCGACTGCACCAAGCCCAATGGCAGCCAAGCTCGAGCGATCTCGAAGTGTTCACTACCCCTAGGTCTAGCAAACGCAACGTACGGGGGGGGGGGGTGGGGGGGGGGGGGGGGGGGGGGGTAGTAGGCCTTAGAATCTAGAAGCGAAAGTAAAGTGGAAAGAGTTCGAGTGATGCCAGTGACGTCTGAAGAAGAGAGGACTTTCCTATCTACCCCCCACTACACACACACATGCACTGCCGCCTGCATCTTTAGTGACGTGAGTGTGACGTCAGGCGTCATCGCTCCCCCACCCCTATGCCTTCCTCTCCCTCCCCAACTGCACAACACGGTGCATGTCTGCTGCACTCGGAAATAGTGTTAAAAAAAAAAAAAAAAAAAAAGACTTGCCGGCTGCACATCGACGCAACTCGCTGCTGTGTTGTTTAGACCCCACCCTTGCCTCTCTCCCCACTCTCTCTCTCTCTCTCTCTCTCTCTCTCTCCACCGATCTTGCGCGCTGTCTCTGAGACACGACAGTATTCTAGTGCTGTGGGGGGGAGATGGGGGGGGGGGGGGGGGGGTGACTTTCTCGCGATTGGTGGCACAGTGTGGCGTGGTGTCGAGTCCAGAGAAACTCTTTGGTGGCTGCGAGTTGTTATGAGGAGGAGTAGTAGAGCTGTCGAGGGCGATACTGAGCCAAGAGAACGTCGTCGACACAGTGAGTGAGTGAGTGAGTGAGCGAGGCCCGCGCGAGGCAGACAGCGCACAACATGCAAGCGGAAAGTGCATTAGTGAGCCCACTGCCGTGACACACTGGACTGGTGGCCTACTTTGGGTGTTTTTTTTCCTTTTCTTTCTCTCTCTCCCTGCCTTTTTTTATGCGTCCTTTATTACTCTTCGTCCTTCTCATTGCCACTGCCGCTGTCTCGTTTTTGTGTGGGTTTTTTCTAACCTTCTTCTTCTTTCTCTCCCCCTCCCCTTTCCCCTCCCCTTCCCTCTCTACTGCAGTTAGTTTTGTGCTGCGATCGAGGGTCTAGGGTTCATTAGCCGCTGTGGCCCGGATAGATAAGACGGTATTACGTACGGCACATGTATTCTTATTTAAAAATATATCGTATCGGTGTCCGTGATAGACAGGAAGGGAGTGCAAGTCGTCTTCTTTCTTTGAACCACCACCATCATTGTGTTTTTTTATGGTTCTGCAAGTCAGGTGAACAACAACGTTAACACCCCCCACACCCACAACGATTTATTATCCACAGGTCTGGACCTTCACCTGACTAAAGGCCATTGACTTGGGGAGGCCCGTACGTTTAATACCATGCATCCTCCTCCTCCTTCTCCTCCTCCTCTCCCCATTCCCCTTCCTTCCCCGCCCTAATAGCGGTGACGTCGGATTACGTGTGCGAGGAGTGTGTGTTCCGCCATGCTGTAATGATAGAGGGAGAGGAAAGGAGAGTGGGAGCGTTGTTGCCTTGCTGTAGTGCAGCCGTTACGTAATGTGGCGCAGCAGATAGCATGATGGCGGCTGGCTCGGGCACCAGTTATGCTTCTTCATGGTGTAGACGGCAGAGCGAGGTCAGTAAACTAAACTAAACCCTACCATCTAGGTCAGTGGGGGAGGGAGGGGTGGGGTGGGTAGCTTTCAGCTTGACTGATCGGTCCCCCCCCCCCCCCCGGATCCATGCTTTGAGGCTCAGTGACAGGCCTGTCAACTGTTTTTTTCTTATACTGGGTGTTTCCCCAACAACAAGGGGTGTGTGTGTGTCTGTGTCGTTACAGCTCCGGTCTGGTTTGGGTGCACAGTTGTGCAACAGCACTGCACTGTGTCTGTCTGGCTGGTGCGGTTTCTCCCAACAAAATAATGCACACCGCGGCTTAGTTTGGCTCGTGGCGTGTATATATATATATATATGTGGTGGCTGGGCTTTGTGACAACGGGGCGTTTGAACTGAATTGAAACGGGTCGAGTGTGCAGACTGCTGAGACGAGTCTCCATTTTTAATGTGGGACCTTGTGTGTGAGTGCGCGCTTCAGCTTCGCACCGCCGCTTCTCTGTAATTATGTAGTGAATAGCATAGTCTGCATGTTTTGACGTGAGGTTATGCAAATTGTCGTTGAATCATAGGATTATTGTATTCGGAAGTTCGCGTTACGACATTTATTTTCTGTCGTGTCTGGATCGCTTGCCCAGGAATACAAGAAGGAAACGGCATGTTATGTGATAAATGTAGGTTTGTGCGTTATTGAGGAAACACAAGGATGTGCTTATGTGGTGGTGTACATATTCTGAACTAATTAAAATAACATTTCAGTTCCTGGCGAATCCGCTCTTAATAATTTTTGCGATCCGCGTCACGAGAACTACGTTGCGAGTGCGCAGGCGCGCCGCGCGGGCCAGATCACACCACCGAAACGTCAAAGTTCAAGACGGCTGATCGAGTCGCTGTGCATTCTCTCCGCTATTAGACGTGCACATTTCAGACCTGACTGGATCCAGAGGTAACTACATGCTAAACTAAAAGGCTGTTGCACCGTTTTCTCGTTTATGCGTGACGGTGCGGACGTCTGTCCCGAACCCGTCTCCCCGCCCTTTGTGCGCCTTCTTCCATGTCGATTAAAAACGACCATGTCTGGCTTGTTAAGTGTCCCCAGAAAAAAAGCGGTAACCAGCTTTTTTGGCTAAGATGTGAAATAAAGATACGACCTTCGCAAAATGTGCGCACCAGGCAAGCGGCAATTATATGGGTGCTAAAATGGTGCAGTTACTCAGCAGGTGTACAATAAAAGATATAAATAGGAAGGATTATGTTTTGCAGTGATGTCCCAAGGCCCCGGTCATAGGCCATTGACCTATTAAGATTAAAAAATGTCCTATTGTGTTCTCCCCTGTCAGGACAAATGTCTGATAATATTTTTTAACACTGGCAGGCTTTGTCTTACTGATTTCTGCAAGAGCCAGGACATTGTCCTGTTGATTTCTTTTTATCTCAGGACAGTTTGTCCTATCAGTTTTGGACCCTCAGTGCATCACTGCTAGTGTCATGCTATCTTCCGTACCATCGTCACCTGTGGCCCTGCTTGAAATGTCGGTATATAAACCATGAACATGTATCGCCTACCGCTACCGCCCATACGGGTCTCTGACCGATTGGACGCTAATCTCACCTTCTCGTCTATCGCTGTTAACCCTTTCACCACCAACGTCGCATTTTAGCACCACAATGGTTTTACACGCATGTCTCTAAAAGGCATCAAATCAGGTCCTGTTATCCAAAGACCCTATTCTCTTCATTTTGGGAGGTAAGGATAGGCCTAATGTTATACATGTCACAGAGGCTATTCGCAATATTGCAGATCTTTTATTTTCTCTACCCAGTTACGTTTTAATGGCATTTTTGGCTGAAAAAATGGCTGGCGTTGAAAGGGTTAATAAGTAGTATGTATAGAACAACACTGCATGTTCTAGGAGTAGAAGTGGGGTCAATGAGTACCTGAGAAATAAGATTAAGATTAAAATTATAACCCCCGTCGACAACTAAGGCCATGTCGGGGCTGTCACCACGTTAAGGCCAGGTTCACATTAGACGCGTAAGTTCCATACGGAAAACCCTAAATAAGTGGAAGAACGAAGGATAAAAGTTTACGCATATAGGGGAAATTCGGGTGCGCAAATCTTTTCCCTTCTTTGTTTCACTTATTTATGGATTGAGCACGGGTTTCCGCATGGAATATCCGCTTATGTGTGTACACGGCCTTCATCTCACCACGTGCCAGAGAAATACTGGTGGGGTTTTGTAAGTAGATGCTCTCCGTAATGCCCGTTTGTACATGTATGTATGTATGCTGCGAATCAGTCATTCAGATTTCAAAATTACTGCTGCCTATCTTTATTTTTCAGAATGTTTCTGTATTAGATAGTTGCTGGGGAAAGGAAGGCTTTGCGCTTGAGATTGGGGTAGTGGGTGGATGCCTCATGCCTCCATACGGGGAGCTGGACGACCCCGCCCCCTCCACGAGTCTCTCCCCGTGGGGATACCTGGGGGTCTTTCGTAAATATAGTTCCCCCCCACCTTCTGGAGGTTCTGTGCTTGAAGCTTCCCCTAATCTGTCACTCTCTGTGACTCTGCCTTTTCCCTTTGCTTTCTATCATCTACTGGTACAATCTTTCTGATTTATTAGCCCATTCTCCTGCCTTTTTTCAAAAACATCTTCCACATAACTTTTTTCCTTTGAGCTCCTCCGAAATCGGAATGTGTCGGCTGTACACAGTGAGTAGACCAGTGAAAACTGAAAGCCGGACACATACGTACCTTACCCATTATGGCCCTATGGCCTGGAAACAGTGCTTGAGATGCAATAGCTGTCACGACGCCATGGAGTCTTGTTAAGTTCTATCATAATGTAAATATGTACAGTAAAAGTGTGTGTATTACTAGGAAAAAAGCTTGTAATCATCAATTTCATGGTGAAACTTTTACTTCGTGTAAAATTTGAATCTGTGATTAAGACCAAACAAAAGGCTTATGTAGACTATTTTGTTTCTGAATCAAGATTTTTTTTTATTGTAGTCTTAACCACGAACTCTCTCCCCTTTGTTAGCCATTTTATACTTCTTTTTTTTTTTAAACTCGTAAGCAACTTTAGTACCGAATAGTTCCACCAGGGAATATTTTTTTAGTTTACTCTTTAAGACAAGTACACAAGAGAGTTTCAGCATAATATGCATTTCAGGTTTCATGCCCCTTGTTATTATTGTCAATAGGGTTTTTTTAAATAATAAATTTATAGCTTCGGGCTCGAGGCGAAAATGGTGTTTTACGTCCTCTTGGTCTGAATCAGACACATATGGGACATTTGTAAATACAAATATGGTGGGAACAATACTGGAGGCAATGCCCAGAGGCAGTACGAAACCAGTAAAGTCCCGATTTAAAAAAATTAATACAGATAGCTGTAGCGGTGACCACGCCCTCGGTTAAACCTCATCGGCTATGGTACCGCCACAAGATCGATATATGCAGCTTCGGGCTCTTCTGTATATTTTAATTTTGTGTGGGTTTTGTTCAACTAAGAATTGTCTTGATGCAAAGAATACATATTTATACTTATCTTAATAAAGCCAACGTGGCGGTACCATAGCCGATGAGGTGTAACCGAGGCATGGTTACCGCTACACCTATAGATATTGTTAAAAACTTGGGACTTTACTGGTGTTGCACTGCCTCCGGCCATTGCAGCCAGTATTGTTCCCACCATCTTTGTATCTACAAATGTCCCATATGTGTCTATGACTGAGAGGACGTAAAGCATCATTTTCATCATCTTCTTGATGCAAAGAACAAAGGGCACTTAACCCTTTCACCACCAGCCATATTTCAGCAAAAAATTTCCATTAAATTTACCTGGGTAGGGAACATAATCCATCTGCAGTATTGGGGATTCTTCTGTGACGTATTTATATAAAATAAGGTCTATCCTTAAACTGAGCTTCCACCTCCCAAAACTAATACAATAGGGTATTTGGATAATAGACCCCAATTTGATGCCTTTTAGTGACATAGGTGTTAAATCACTGTGGTGCTAAAATGCGACTTTGGCGGTGAAAGGGTTAAACAAAATATTGGTGAGTTTGGAACTTTTTTCATTATGGAAAAATGATTGTGCCTTATCCATGTAAAATTCCCCTCACCTGGATTCAATTAGTATTTATCACAGGTATTATGGACATGAAAGGGAACTAATCACAAACATGTACACAATGACCTAGATCTATTTTTAGTTCAATGCATGATGGACATGAAAGGGGAGTAATTACAGACATGGCCATCAAAGGGAAATAACTACCTAACTAGCATTGATCAGCAGTGTGAACAGGGTGTGGAGTGCTTTGAGTTCCTTTGCAGCTCTGCTTGATTTATCTGTTTAGACACTGAATAATGAACACCACCACCCCCCGGTCATTTTTTTTCTTGTTTTAGAAAACAGGCAATAGAAATATGATAGATGGGAACTCGGACAATAAGAAAATGACTGTCATATTCATGGACAGTTCTTCCAATAGTAGATCTATACCATATTTTTCGATAGTAATATAATGCTTTTTTGGGGGGGCAAGGCTAATACCCCTGAGCTGTGCCTTATAAATATGACCGATACAGACAGATTAGTAAGAAAATAGAATAAAATCTGAATTTTTGTTGTAAAATTTGGGGGGATGTCCCTTATAATAAAGTGTGCCTTTTAGTCCGAAAAATGTGGTACAGTGGAACCTCCCCTATAAGACCTCCCATTATGAGACTCCCTCCCATATAAGACCTACTTCTCGGAGACATTGCCCTTCTTTGTAAGTATTAAAATTACCTTATAAGACCCCTCCCTTATAGGACCTCATTTTGAATGATTTTTGAAGGTCTTATAAGGGAGGTTCCACTGTACTCGAAGATGAGAAATGAAAAGATGGGTGTGACAAATCTGACATACACAATCTGGAAGGCAAAAGGGAGTTGGGGGGGGGGGGGGGGGGGCAGGGGGGCTGGCATGACTGGATAAAAACAAACTGCCTTCCAGTAGAGTGGAACCTCTCTTATATAGAACCTCTCTTATAAGGCCTTCAAAAATCAATCAAAATGAGGTCTTATTTTTTTACTTAAAATGGGAGGGGGTTGTATAAGGGAGGTAATTTTAATACTTGCAAACAAGGCCAATGTCTCAGAGAAGTAGGTCTTAAGTGGGAGGGAGTCTTAATATTGCTGGTACCCACGTGTCGTCATATCCGGCCACAAGGAGCGCCATATTATGGGAGACCGCCATCTTAGTCCTTACCTTTTTTTGAAAAATGCCAGATCGATGCTGCGTATTTGGCTGTTCCAATTCGAAACTTATCTAAACTGTATTTATAACATCTGGATGTTTTCTTTACACATTTAGATAACATTTTCACTTTGTTTACACACAAATAAGGACTAAGATGGCGACACTTCCGTTGGAATGGTCGAGATGCGCACGCAGGTGGGTTGGAGCCATAAGGGAGGTTCCACTGTGTATCGAAGTTGAGAATTGTCGCCATGTTCAGTATTGTTGTCATCGTTGCAGGCAAAGAAACTGCATCAAGGGGAGTCTTATAGAGTTCTTCTTCTTCGATCGCTCAGACAGTTTCCTGTCGATTATGAGCGCAGATGCGTCATACTGCTGCTGTTATGCGCCTAACTAAGAAATAGTTAGGCCCAGCAAGTCCGACTTCGGCTGGGGGAAATGTTTTTGAAAGTGTTTCATGAAAAAAGGCAGGAGAATGGACCGGTTAGGCCGAAAGATAGTAAGATGACAGTAAGCAAAGGGAAAAGGCAGAGTTAAAGAGAGTGACATATCAGAGGAAGTTACGAGCACAGAACTTCCAGACTGACTGACTGAAGTTTGTTTTACGTCCTCCCGGCACAAAGCCGTATGGAACATTTCTTTTGATAAAGTTAAATTTTCTTTTTTATTAGAGTTGGGGAAAAATTACGGAAATTCTGTAAGTACTTTAGATGTTTTGTTTTACTTTTAGATAACTTCCAGAAGGTGGGGGAACTATTTATGCAAAAAGACCCCGGGGGGGGGGGGGGGGGGTAATGGGAGGTTCCAGTGCTGTACCGTACCGTACCTACTGTAGTGTGGACATCAGGGGTGTACAGAAAAAGGAGTTGTCTGTCATGTCCACTCTTGTCTAGACGTTGGCTATTGATTGGTCTTCAGGAGACCACTACCTACCAGGCAAGAAAGAAAGCTTTTCGCTGTCCAGCCCTTTATTGTATTGGCCACTGCAACGATCACCTTTTGCTAGAGTGAATGCCCTTGGTAGATGCTTGAGTACTGACCAATAACCCTATTTGAGGCCACTAAATGGCTGCCTTTTGCAAGAGTGAATGCCCTTTTGGATACTGACCAACAAGGGATTCACTCTCGCTGTCAAGGGTGTCTCTCGGATGAGACGATAAACCGAGGTCCCATGTGCCCATGCACTTAGCACACGTTAAACCCAGTGGCAATGAAAAAGTTGTCATTTGGTCAAAATTAACCCCCCCCCCCCCCCCCCCCCCCCGCCTTTCCTTCCTCATCAATCACACAAAAAAAGCGCATGCGAAAAACTTTTTTTTTTAAATGGGTGGCGCGCCTCTGGCTGCGACGCGCTCTCCAGGTGGGGGCAACCCGAATTTCACAGAGACGCCTCTGTGACTATAAAGTACCTAATACCTAATAATAACCCTAGTTGCAGTGGCCAATAGGTGGGCAGCTGTTAAGACAGTCGCTGGGCTCTCTGCACAAGTCCGACTCGTGCTGATGAACAAACTGTTATTATTATTATTGATGCGAGTCATTCTGGAAAAATATTTGATATTATGCCCGTGCTCTGTTCATGTAAAGTGAGAAGAATAAATGATTGGTACTTAGATCAAAGTATAAAAAAAAAGAGTATTTTTTGGGGGGGAGGTTATAATATATACTTCTTTTTTTTCCCTGCGATGAATAGGATGAATAAAGTTGTAAGGAAATATTGTAACATAATCTGAATTTTGTGTAAAATTTTGGGAGGGGGGGGGGGGGGGGCGTCTTTATAATAAACTGCACCCTATAGTCCGAAAAAATATGGTTTAACCCAAATAACCAACAAAAGATGTAATAGACAAGGACACAACCAAAACTTTCCCTTTTACATTTTTAAAAAAGTAATTTTAAAATAGCTATTTTTTTATTCTGATCATTCTTACTACCTACCGCAAGTGCTTGGTAAATCATTTTTTTCAAGTACTCCAAACATTGCTTATTGTGTGCAGACCTGTTTACTCTACTCTTTTCGAGTAGTATTCTACTCAATTTGGACCTCTACTACTCTTCAAAATTGAAAATAAGGCTCTAATTACTCATTTTCAGTGAACATTATTTGATGGTTTAATGAAGAGGACTACTCATTTCTCACCAAAGCTACTCATTTCAGCTATCCAGACTACTCAAGACTAGTGTAGGGGGTAAACAGGTCTGTGTGTGTGTTTTATCCTAACACACACACACACACACACACACACACACACACACACACACACACACACACACACACACACACACACACACACAGCCTTATAAGCCTTTGTTTAGGTTTCATGGCAATAAACCAATGTTCAAATGTTCAAATGTTCACACAGCTGGGAGACAGACACAGCATTCTCACTTTCACATGTGTCCCAGTTTTGCCTTTTCTAACTAACCTATTAACTAATTACGTTTTTATGAAGAAGAAGAAAAGGGGGGGAGGGACCATTTCCTTTCCTATTTTTCTAGATTTTCCCCTCCTCTCTGTGTTTATATTACTGTCTATTCAACCCAAGCAGCTTGGTGTGTGTTTTTGTTTTTTTTTTTTTTCAACATACAAACAGCTTGGTGTGTTTTTGTTTTGTTTTGTTTTTTCAACATACATTTATATATACATCTTCTTCTCTACCAAGAAATTAAAGCTCCCAATTGTGTAGTATTTTCAGAATGTAATTTGCATTTATCCTTTATTTGTATTCATTCTTTATACACTATTATCATAATACTCTTACTGTATAGGTCCTAATTCATTCTTTGTCACTTTAGTCTTTTTATAAGTACTACAGTGGAACCTCCCTTATTTTTATAAGACCTCCCATTATAAGACCCCCTCCCACATGAGACCTGCTTCTCTGAGACATTACCATTCTTTGTAAGTATTAAAATTACCTCCCTTTTAAGACCTCATTTGGGATTATTTTTAAATCATCACAAAGGCATCAGATTATACATCTGTATTGTTAAAAATGTGGGACTCTCCTGGAGTTGCACTGCCTCCGGGCATTGCCTCCATGAT
>JAGGCT020001682.1:22500-25000 GCA_017654935.2 Phymorhynchus buccinoides
TTACAAGCGTTTGATCGTTTTCTGTTGCAAGCGTTTCATAGTTTTCTGTTGCAAATGTTTGATCGTTTTCTGTCACAAGCGTTTGATCGTTTTCTGTTTCAAACGTTTGATGGTTTTCTGTCACAAGCGTTTGATCGTTTTCTGTTACAAGCGTTTGATCGTTTTCTATTACAAACGTTTGATCGTTTTCTGTTACAAACGTTTGATCGTTTTCTGTTACAAGCGTTTGATCGTTTTCTGTTACAAACGTTTGATCGTTTTCTGTTGCAAACGTTTGATCGTTTTCTGTTACAAACGTTTGATCATTTTCTGTTACAAGCGTTTGATCGTTTTCTGTTACAAGCGTTTGATCGTTTTCTGTTACAAGCATTTGATCGTTTTCTGTTACAAACGTTTGATGTTTTTTTGTTACAAGCATTTGATGGTTTTCTGTCACAAGCATTAGATCGTTTTCTGTTTCAAACGTTTGATCATTTTCTGTTACAAGCGTTGGACCGTTTTTTGTTACATGTGTTTGATTGTTTTCTGTTACAAACATTTGATGGTTTTCTGTCGCAAGCATTGGACCGTTTTTTGTTACAAACATTTGATTGCTTCTGTTACAGACGTTTGATAATAGCTTGTCGTTGCTTCAGTTTTGTTACTTTGTATGTTCATTATATCAAGATGTGCATATGTTTATTATATCAAGGCTACCTGTTTGTTTGCAGCATTTTTGTAATGTCCAGGCAATAAAACGTTTAAGCCAGACATTTGATCGTTTTCTGTTACTTATTAGCATTTGATGATATTCTGTTACGAGTACTAAATTTTTATTTTGTTACAAGCATTTGATGGGTTTCTGTTACAAGCATTTGACAGTTTTCTGTTGCTACGTTGCTAAGACACATTGATGTGTGTTTTGTAACACGTGGTCGAACTTTACGCGGCGACAGTCCTGAGATGACCATAGCTGTCGACGGGACCATAAAAGACTTTCATGTTTTTTCCTTAGGTCACAATAATATCAGTTGTGTTACAAAATCGGGACTTTCCTGATGTTGCGCTGCCTCCAGGATCGTTCCCACCATCTTTATATCTACTAATGTCCCATATGTGTCTGTTTCAGACCGGAGGACGTTAAACAGATTTTTCTTCTTCTTCATGTTTTTTTCGTTGCCTGTGACTAAAATTGCATTTGTTTTATTTTACCCGCGTTTTGTGTGACCCGTGTTGCAGGTAGCAGCACGCCGGCCAAGGTGTGCCAGGTGTGCAACGACAACGCCTCGGGCTTCCACTACGGGGTGTGGTCCTGCGAGGGATGCAAGGCCTTCTTCAAGCGCTCTATACAAGGTCAGCACGCACACTGGACTTTTCCTGCCCCTTGTCCTTTCAAGGTGCACCCTGACGGATGAGTTTTTTGCAAGGAACACGTACGTCGAGATCAGCAGAAAGACGGCCTTTTCAAGGATCGGAGCACTCACTTTTGCTCTGATTTCCTAGAAATCAAAACGGCGATTCCTCCTTGGCGGAGATGCCGGAGAGAGAAGTCATTTTGGATGGGGTGGGTGGAGGCCAATCCTATTGTGGTTGAAGATTTTTCTTTTTTGTAGTGCAGTAAAAAAATAAAATTAAGCTATTTCATTTGTTGTGAGCGAAATTCCTTTAGATGAACTGTATTAAAATTTAAAGAATAAAATAAAAAGGCTTGTATTGCGAAAATTTCGTGCAAACGATTTGGTCTAAACTCAGGCGGCCATTAGAAAAGAGACGGCACACGCCTTCTGTTTCAGTGAAAGAATTTGACTTCCAGCACCTCCGCCAAGGAGGAATCGCCGATTTGAAGGTTTGATTTCTAGGAAAACCCAGAGCAAAATGAGTGATGCGATCTCTGTAAAGGGTGTTTTCATGGTGATCTCGACGTGTTTCCTGCAATAACTCATCCGTCAGGGGTCCACCTTTAAACCCTGGCACTTTTACCACGACAGAAAAAAAAAGGAAATGCTGAAATTGTTTGAAGGAGGTTTTGAATCAAAGTGCTTTGTGCAGCACCTTCGTCATTTTATTGCGCACAAAAAACAACAATTTCACAGCGCTGCGGTTAGAAAACTTAGATGAAGAAGATGCCCTGCAGCCAATCAAAAATAATAATTTGAAAACCTTTGGGAAAAAAAAAAAAAAAATCCTGCAAAATAATTTTTTCATCCCTTTCCATGTCTACTACAGACGTTGATGATGTCATAACTGATGATGTCATAGCCCTGGAATGATGGTTTGGGGTTTAGACAAGTCAGGGAAGGTATACTATATCTCTAGACCATTTTCTCAGATTGAGTCTTAACAGGTCTCTTTTCAATTTTTATCATAACAAAATCGATACATTTTCCTCTGGCAGTGATGGGGTTGAAATTCATTCACATGCAGCATAGGCATGTTCACGAAGACTCGCATGAAAGAATTTGACAAAGTAAGTTCTACTATAGATTCAATGTGTTGTGACCAAGTGGGGGTTTTTGGTGTG
>JAGGCT020001683.1:0-12500 GCA_017654935.2 Phymorhynchus buccinoides
CAAGATGTTGCTTTTCACCGACCGTGCAAGATATTTATCTTTTAAGGTGGTTTTGTTTTCAGTTAATTTTTAAAGTAGATGATTTATTCTTTACCCTTACTCCATCCTTCGTTTACCTTTGTTCTCAAGGTAGAATAGTTGATATCGTTTGGAGATGTGTGTTGCTAATTAAAGACGCAGTCACTGTAGGGATAATGCATTGTCTGGCGCTTTTTTTTGTGTGTTGCTTTCGCAGGAAAAGTTAAATCTCGGTGCATGTAACGTAAAAGTGTTGATTTATACTATGAAGCGTGAATTTCAAGTACTGTATTTTTTGGACTATAAGGCGATATTTTTTTTCTCAAATTTCGACCTATGCGCCTAATAAACGAGGGCGCCCTATAAGTGAACAAAATCGTGAGAAGAGAGGCAACGATTGCCGTACTCAGTACAGTCTACTGTGAGTCACAACATCGAAAGTGGTAACGAGTCGCCGATACGACGAATACTCACGTTAAAATGCTTCAAAATCCCTGTTATTGTCCGAGATACCGTCCAACAGATGCCACAACCCTTCATTGGATGTAGAAAGCATCGTTGTAGAGCTTAAAATGCCATAATTCTACCAGTTTTCGCGAAGAAAAGTCCAAACACAACAACCGGAAGTCGCAAAAACGGAAGTTTCGATTATTTGAGTAGGGAGCCAACTCGTTTACGACAACGATAATGGCGGTCAGTAATCATTTACAAGACGTGTACGGGCTTCAAACTTCGACTTTCTGTTGCGAGGTGTGTATCGCCTTATAAACGAGGGCGCCTTTTACTTGGATTTTGTCAGATTTTTCTTGAAAATTGCCCTATTCACCGTATACACAGCAGCGCCTAATGAGCCGAAAAGTACGGTAATCAATAAAAGGGGAGTTACTTGATTGGGGTTTTTTTTAATCGCGTTTATTTTCCTTCTTTTTTTTCTCCTGACATAGTACAATAAATTATCGACTGCGATTGTTTGTAAATTCTAAAGCGATGAGAATATTGTTTGGAGAAACAAATGCTTGGTTTACTCCTTTAATAATCTTTAGTCCTTGGCCAGATTATATGGCACAAGCGCTTGAAATAAATTAAAAAAAGAAAATAATGTCTCCTTTTACGAGTTGACAAAAGTTTGGAATTCAGACATTCCACGTCTTTATGGAATATGAAATGTTCCGTTTCATTTGAGTGTTCCACTATTTTGCTATGCTTATGGTTTGGTTTTGATAGTATTAATGTACAAAAAACATTTTTAATGACTAGTAGGACGTTTTCCTTGTGCTTTTTTAATGGGGGGGGGGGGGGGTCTTCCTTTTTTGGCAAATCTTTATCTTGTTAAGTGATATATAAACGTTGCTGTGCAAGTAAACGTCTTTTTGTATATCCGCTTTCGAATGTCAAGTTTTATGTTTCTACTTCACAAAAAGTATGTTTCTTACAGAGAAAATATGAAATGTTTTTAGCCCAATTTTTATGATTCGTGCAGACAAAATATGAAATATTTTAAATCTGGGTTGAAATATCCCTGTTTTATGACCTTGAGTGATAGAAGGCTGATTTCATGTGTCTTTCTGCAAGCGACCGTTTTATAAATTGAACCTTTATTGAATTGTACAATTCTCTTTTATAAAACTTCTCTGTCTTTTTTTGTTTGTGGCTCAAGCCACAAACCTATAACTCACTTTGTCGGTCTGTCGGTCCAAAATTGTCGCACATATTGACAAAATTATCGCACATATTGTAAAAGAGAAAAAAATACTTGGGCAAAGAGTAACATTAGAGTTGTCATATCCAGAGCTGATTCTAGAGTGCGGGATTGGTACAATCCCCCGAAAATCTGTTCCTTCCCGCGATAATCGAGTCTTAATGCGGGCCGACTCCCGCACATTTGCAGAACTGCCCGCTATTTTCACCGATCGCTGCGGGCATGGCGTTCGTCGTCTGCAAAACCTGTTGTCTAGGCTACACAAACTGATCAACCAATCAATCGCGTTCATCTCATTCATCTTGAATACCGACGAGAACTTGCGAGAGTTTAAGCCGCCATATTGGATTTCTTCCAAAATGAAGCGCATAGCCACGCTCCTTGATTTTGACTTTCGCGGAGGCAAAGTGAAAAAAAAGCAGTCTGTGCCACATGATGAGTCAGAGTGTGGAGAAGAGCTTGAAGAAACGGCGACTACATCCAAAAACTCAGAAGCAGCCCGATAACAGTGCCAGTGCAAGGGAACACCGGTTCCAAGACGACTGGCTGTCCAAGATGGAGAGTGGCGGAATGCAGTGCAAAGTGTGTTTAAAGCACAAGAAAAAGAACGCATTTACATCACCCACGGGCTGCAGCAACTACCGAACGAACACACACTATCTTTAATTTGTATGTATGAATGCTTTCAATTAACAATTCAAAAATAAATTTGTATGTCATGGCCGTTTTCCCTTGTATCCAATGGACCTGCCACCAATCCCCCCTTTTTTCAATCATAGGGGGGGAATGCCCCCCCCTTTTTCAAAATCCTAGAATCAGCTCTGATATCTACAGTCCTTAGGTATGGAAAGAATTGTATACTGAACAGAGCGCATTAATCTTCATTTTAAAGCGTACAAAATAATAAACATACGTAATACAGACACTGCAACAGACACGAGCATGCAGTGCTTCTTTCGATGAGTATAAGTAGGATAAATAGTTTTAAATGTTTTCCAAAAGATATAAAAAGTTACGAAATGGTGCAGAGATAACATTCTGGTTTACAGATTAAAATTATTGAAAGCTGTATGTAATGATTGGAGTGGTAAAAATAGACCGCTGCCACAAACGATTGCGAATCCGCGCTTGTTTTTTTAGTGTATATATATATACACTGGCTTTAGTAAATCGTACTGCATATAGCCTGTTTTTCAATAATAGGAATATTCTTCTTTTTTTTTAACAAACCGAACCGGAGATGTTATCGAATTTGAACAGATTTAGCTATCTTTGAAATGAAACCACCACCACTAACAAAACCCATTTGAATTGTACCCCCTTTGCATGATTTTAGGACTTAAAAAGTCGTAATTTGTTGTGTGGGCATTTGAAAATCATCCTGTCTGTAATGCTACAGTCCCAAGCCAATCGCTTTCAGAAACAAATCTAACATGGCAGCCAACTCAACCAGTTTCGTCTGGTCCGTGCCATTTTCTGATTAAGCCTACGACCAACCCGAAAGAACGGTAGTCAAATGTTGCATCCATAGCAAATCTCATGATGCACACAATTGTTGCTATTCAACCATTTTCGTCTGCGCTGTTTAGATCTGATTTTAGATCAGAGAATCAGTTTCTGAAGTGGGTGAAGCAATTAAGGCAAGCACCCCAGTACTGACGTGAATGATGCTCGCTCATAAGACTTGGAAGAGGGTCACGTAAGTGTTCTGAACTCTGGAATATTGAAAAAACTTACATGTTCCATGTTTGAGAAGTTTTGAGCCGTAGATTCAATGGAAAATCGTCCCGCGGGTGTTGGGCGAGCGAAGGCCTTCAATGTGTGACGAAGCAAGTTGGTCTTCTCAAATGTTATACAAAAGGAACAGGCATTGATTTGAATGATAATAACAATGAGCATTTCTTGCGCGTAACCTTAAAGAAACGTTATGGTGCTTAGTGATGAATAAACAGTCCTGAGAAAAACCATTGCTATTGACGGGACTATAAGCAGTGTAAAAATAAAACAAGCAAGCAGCTGAAATATATGTACGTAAAATAACGTATGGGCAATTTTCAGAGAATTCTCTGAATTCAGAGAAACATGAATGTAGAAAAGCTTAGGTGAAAAGCGTTTTAACCCTTTCACCGCCAATGTCGCATTTTTGCACCACAATGATTTAACTCCCATGTCACTAAAAGGCATCAAATCAGGGTCTGTTATCCAAAGAGCCTTTTTTGGCAAATGTTGAGATCAGCTCCCTCCGCTGTTCCATGGTGAAGTTGGCCAATCGGCTTAACCCTCTGAGACCCAACCATTCGAACCGAGAGAGAAGGGCATGAACTACCGAACGTCACACCAAATCTTTTCATTAAAAAAATCACCCAGAATAAAGTGTAACTCACATTTCATTTCTGAAAGATGCGTATTGAATAGCAATGATGATATTATTATTCCAAAGCTAACACACTGTCACACAACAAACCATGAATTGCAATAATAAAAAAAAATCCATAATGGCGCTCCGAGCATCACGCCGAGTCAATACTGCACACGTCACGTGGAAAGAAGAAAATAATTTGGGGTCACTTCGAAAAATCCGTTCAAAAAGACTAGTGGGTGCTTTCCCTTGCTGTAAGAACCAAAAACGGACCACTGAGAGTCAGGGACAGGAAGAACTTAGTATATTGCATTGTGGGTAGGGAGAAAGTGAAAGTGAAACTACTAGACCTGCTGTTCAGCGGGCGCTATCGGGCGTTGCCGGAACTAGACAACGACCAGGTTTTGGAGGCTCCCGGAGCTTGGGGGTCTCAGAGTGTTAACGGAAAAGGTTAATCGGAGGGAGCTGATTGGGCCTAACCCTAAGCCTTCACCCTGGAACAGCGGAGGGAGAGCTGATCTTAACATTAGCCCCTTTTTTCTTAATTTTGGGAGCCAAGGATAGGCCTTGCGTTACACATGTCATAGAGGAATCCCCAATATTGCAGATAATTTTTTGTCTCTACCCAGTTAAGTTTAATGTTGTTTTTACAAAAAATGGCAGGCGACGAAAGGGTTAAGCTTGGAGTTTACGACGCGTTTTGAACAAGACTGGTGATTCTGTCATTTCAGATTTGTCCAATAGCAACTGGCAGGGGGACTGTATCTAAAGGGGGGGGGGGGGTGTTAGGGTATAGCCATGTCCTTGTTTTTCTATGTTATTTCATTTAATACCTGATCATATTTTATCGTCTATACCCGGAGCCCTAAACAATGGTGCTGGAAATGCAGTCTTGAATGACATGTCGTTTTATGAACAAAGAAAACGAAATGGCAGTTTTCATTATTTTGGTTTTCCTTTAACATGCCTGCACTGTTGTACTGGGCTTATTATAACGGTGTCTTAGTGGAGCCCATCTTTTCTGTTTCTGGAACAGTTTCTTTCTGGGTAGTCTAGTATCCAGTTTAAGTTTGATTCATTGGGTTTTTTCCCCCTAAGTTTGATTCATTGAATTTTTTCCCCCTAAATTTGGTTCAGTTAATTTTTTCCGCTACGTTTGAATTGATTTTTTTTCCAACTAACTTTGCGTCATTGAATTCTTTCTCCCTAAGTTTGGTTCATTGAACGTTTCTCTACCTAATTCATATTTATTGATTTTTTTATTTGATTTTTTCTTCACCTTTTTTCAACGTATATATATGCAGAATATGGCTCATCAAGTGTCGGGAGACTGATGTATGTCTTCTAAAAACTAGTACTACCTGTGTATAAACCGCTTGCAAAACAAACGGAATGTTGAGGGGTGAAAGTGAAAAGATACTATCACATACTACTGCAGAAGGCTGAGGATAGTACCTTCTGGCTTTGCCCTGGCGAAGCGTTACCCAGAACCGGGTGAATTTCTCGCGATGGTGCTACTACTAGAGAAGGGGGGTTTACTCTGCGGTTATTAAAATGATCTGCGTTTTAACGTTTTGTTGATGGAACACAGCTGGGCTGGTCGGTTGGAATATTCTTCAAATTATGAGAATTATTGTTTTTATTTTAATGCCTGAAATTTTTGGGGTGGGGTTTGTGGGGTATTTTCTTGTTTTAAAACTTGTTTGATTTCATAGCAATTTTCTGCTACTGCTCTATGTTGTGTTTTTATCGACATTGTTACGCTTGTAAAGTTATTCTCTTTGACTTTTGTATTCTTCCCCTAGTTCTCTGTCTACCACACAGTTTGATGCTGGGTGACCGGAAACATAAACATAGCAAGCGACGGTTGTACCTTTTAGAACAGCTATCAGAAATATAATGCAGATTCCATGGATCGTAAATAATGTCTCCCTTCTCCCAGGCACCTCTTCTTACCCTGAAGTTACCATGAGGAAAAAAGAATTATTTCTGGAATTTGAAATAACTTCTCAGACATCAATAGCTGAAATTTAATTCCATGGACTCGTGTTTCCATCAAATCTTGAGCCAGTTGTGGCCAAATTCAGACATCTTTCCAAGTACAGATTAAATTCTAAGATGATTAATAAGATGATCAATTCATAAATAGTTGTGATCATGGACCATATTGTGATTCCGTCACAAGCTTTAAAGTAGATGTGTATGTGTTCAAATTTTTTTTTAGATTTTGTGTAATGAGTTCATGCTATTTTGTTTTGGTGCGATTATGTTGTACAATGCGTAGATGCCAGTTTATGCTGGCTTTAATAATGTACATGCCATGTTATTTTGTACACGCAGAAAACGAGGAAACGGTAAGTAAGGGGGATAGGATGGGTGGGGTGGGAAGGAGGGGGGTAGCCTTTTTTTTCTTTTTTTTTTTGCGGGGTGGGGTAGAGGGGCTGTTAGGGGAGGGGTAGTGGAGGTCGCGCGATTGGTAAGGTAGGGGTGCGAGAGTAGGGGGGGGTCCCCAACCTCGTGCTGGGGGGCTGTGCGCAGCTTAACGGGACACCCCCACCCCCCTGCCCCCTTTCACTCCCTGCCCCTCACCTAGGGTAGCTAGCTGCTAGGTAGGTAGGCAGAGGTGTTTTTTTGCTTTGTTTTGGGATTGTTTGGTTTTGTTTTGAAGGGGGTAGGCTAAGGTCCGTTGGGGTTTCGAGTTGCGCGCAACTCAAATACGATGAAAGGACACTGCCCCCCTCTTCTTTAGAGTAGGCAGATAAGGTAGTAAGTAGATGGGTAGGTTGGTAGGCAGGCAAGTAACGTGCCCTTGAAACCTTTTATCAAGGGTTGACAATGTGAAGTTGGAACCAATAGTAAATAAGAGCTGCACAATTTTTCAGTGATGGAAAATCCTGGTACAGCCTGGTCTTTTCTGAACAGCTAGAAGGCATTGTCACTGGCTCTTGAGTACTGCTGCCAAGGGATTAGTTGACTTCCCCAACACCAGCTGCCTCATGGTACAGCCTAGTCTTTTCTGAACAGCTAGAAGGCATTGTCACTTCCCTAAACCACCAACAATTTCTGAGGACAAGGAGTTGAGCAGGTCTAGGCAGATGCAGAGAACTTGCTTAAGAGATTGCAGTTTCAATTTTCTGAAAATTCAGTTTAGTTACTATTTAAACTAACGGTCAAAGTCATTAGTGCGAGAATTTGTAGACCATGAACTAAACAAGTGCTGTTCATTTTCTTTAGCTATTACATTAAATTATTTTCAACAGAAAAAAAAAGTGCCTCTAGCGGGAGTTGAACCAGTGAACATGCAGCAGTTTTCTAGTTGTGCTCTCTGTCCACTACACCATCCAGACCCTATACCCTTTGATGTGAAAAATAATATATATCATTTAAAATCAGAAAATGGAATAATAAAAAAAATGGACAAAGTAAATATTGTCCAGTGCAAGACGTGAATCCGGCTCCTTCGGTGGGGTTTTTTTCCATTATACTTATAGCTGAAATTTTCTGCACCCACCTGTGAAAAATCTGTTTAACGTCCTCCTGTCTGGAATGGACACATATGGAACATTAGTAGATGTAAAGATGGTGGGAACGATACTGGAGGCAGTGCAACACCAGTAAAGTCCCGATTTGTTTTGTTTAACAATACAAATATACATCTGTATTGTCTTAAAACCACCTGTCTCTCCCACCTGTGCAAGTAAAGTCACTTACATTGCAGATCCTGAGGGGGGGGGGGAAGAGGTGTCATTTTTTTGGGGTTGCTCCTGGACTGCCTCATGTGACTCGATCAGGTCGTGACGTTTCACCATACCATCCTGCTTGTACAAACTCAGTCGGCCCCAGTCAGGTGACAGGGCCGAATAGGGCGGGTTCTAAATCGAGCTGATCGAGTCGGATGGCTTGTGACCTCTTGGTTTAAACTTCTTTATTTCTTCCTTATAACGTAACAAAATAATAAAGGGCAGCAACAAGCCTTCGGCTTATATCGTGCCCATACACATTACACAATTTAAAATTTATGAGACCGAACATAAACAGCACATAAACATTTTCCAATCAGCATTTAGATACACCAATATACGATTTGAGCAAGTTGACTTCTGTGCGGGAAACAAAATTTGATCTACGTCACGACCCGATCGAGTCATACGAGGCAGTCGCATAGTCTGTTGCCCGCTTTTAACAACAGGAGCTTTCAAACATGTTTTCAGACCATGGAAACCTCCCTACCTTGTCATTCACCTGGGGAAACATTTTGGCTTTACTCTTCGTTTTCATTAGTTCATCTTTTTTGAAAAGACGTAACAAATATTTTGTTAAATACATAATTATGAGAAGCGAAAAGATACACAGACTTGTTTTTATTATGTTCGGATCTCCGTGTGGTAGACAGAGAATTATATTTCAACAACTTTTTGACTGTTTATTTTTCTGCTCATCGATTAATTTTCACTGAACCTATTTTTCTTTTTTGTAATCTTTTTTTTTATTGCAGTATCTATACTGTGCGTGCATGGCACACTTCTAACCATTGTCCTAACTTGTAATTGGTAGGGCTGCTCTTGTGTTGGTAGGGCAGGTGAGCGTGTCTCCGGATGCGTTTCTTTTTCATTCTTCACTTCTGTGCTTCCAAGGCAAACCACCTTACAAAATCACCGATTAAAAGAGTTATGGTTTTAAACGGAAAGACGACTTTATATATTGATTATCATTATTATTACGAGGTGATGTTTGGAATGGATGCGGCTTTGTGGGCCACCCTCTCTCTCTCTCTCTCTCGTATATTCTCATGTGGTCATGGACAAAACGTGTTGTGATTCCCGTGCTTTGATGATGGTGTCTGTCAGTCAGCAAGTAGTGCAAGTCTTCTGTGGTATGAATCACATTAAAAGTCAAGAAGATCAAGGCGGTTTTTTTGTTGTGTGCGTGTTGGTCCACTTGTCAAGCGTGCTGAAAAGAATTGCGAGTGAATGAGTATGCAGGCATGGTAGGTAATCTTCAGAGAATTCTCTGAATTCAGAAAAAAAAGTGAATGCAGAAAAACACGTCAGATGGGGGGGGGGGGGGGGGGGGGTGTAAGCTTGAGGATAAGCCTTTTTCACAATTTTTAAGAGTTTTATATATTTGTCCTTAAGAGGAATTGCCCCCTGATCACCATAAGGGGCTCTTTACCCGTTGAGACCACCATTAAAACCCTTTCACCGCCAAAGTCGCATTTTAGCACCACAACGGTTTAACACCCATGTCACTAAAAGGCATCAAATCGGGGTATATTATCCAAAGACCCTATTGTCTTAGTTTTGGGAAGTAAGGGTAGACTTTATTTTATATATGTCACAGAAGAATCCCCAATACTGCAGATGGATTTTGTTCTCGACCCAGGTAAATTTGATGGACATTTTTGGCTGAAATATGGCTGGCGGTGAAAGGGTTAAGCAATGTCCCCTGAAACCCCCATATAAAGACCCACCAGGTCACGTGTCAAAATCACGGGTTTCACGAGTTTTCCCTCTTATATATAGCTGGTAAGTAATCTTGTTTTGACCAGGTCTCACTCCCATACAAATGCCCCCAAATTCAAACCGAAACATCCTTTTAAAAAGCAGCCTCAATCTGAAGTTGGGGACATGTGTATGTGGGTCACAGCTACCCAGAAAAAAACCCAAGGGACTTAATCGTGGTGGGTCAGTGCGTCTTTAAGGACAGAGTTCCTGAAGATTGGATCTTCCCGGGCCCAAAGAGAGATCACTCTCTCATCTTCTATTACTTCCCTTTGTCAACTAAGAGGCAGAATCTAGTTTTTGCTGCGAGGCAGCGTGATTTCCATCGCTAGGAAACTGCCTCTAAATGAAGCGCCACCTGGTGTGAAGGGCTAAGGGCAGTATACCGACTCCACCCAAACCGCCCATTGAAAATAGAATTCCATTCAATACTTTCCCCCAGTATGTTGGGTTTTGGGTGGGTTGTTTTTTTTTTACTACGCATGAATTAACATCAAACAGCTGTCTTTCACGTTTTAAGCCTTTTTATCAGATCGAATCAAATCAATTTTATTATAGTATAGTGTGGGACTAGCTCAAGTCTAAGACTCGCGGCTTATAAATTGTCCCTTCATTTATCACTGTTTTGTTTGCTTAAACTAAGTTAAAGCATGCCTTTAAAAGTATGATTGTAATTCGATCATCGTATTCAAAAAATAGTTGGCTAAAATGTTCGTCCATGTCAAGGTGAGATTTTTGAAGGTGTTTAGTGTTGGTGCTCTTTATGCTAGAAGAAAATGTGGTTTGTGCGTGTGTGTGTGTGTGTGTGTGTGTGTGTGTGTGTGCAATAAAAAGGCAGACACACAGAGAATAAAAGGCATCAAAGTACTATTATGCCTGTATGGTTAAAGGCTAATCTCTCTCTCTCTCTCTCTCTCTCTTTTCTTCTTCTTCCATTTAGTCGCCAACATCGTTATTGACCATTATTGCAACCGAAAAGGGCGAAGAGGCCAAAGGAGACAAAACAAACCACACACACATAGAGGGAGAGAGAGAGAGAAGGGGGGGGGGGGGGTAGACAGCCAAACAACCGGCCAGACAAGGACCGTTCAGCGGTACCCAGCATGATGCCGGCCCAACCACTGCCTACCCCGGGGTGTGATGTGTCCTTTTAGTGCTCTGCCAGCTTTGGCAGAAGGAGCCTGGACTGTCTAGGTGTAATGGCGTTCCACTCTCTAATGGCGCGGGGGAAGAAGGAGGCGCTGCGCTGCTGGGTGCGGCAGGGGATCCCGCTCGCTGTGTCCTCTTCTTGACCTTGCAGCTAAGGGCTGCTGACCTCCGTGCCTGACATGGAGCTGACCTTTCAGGATTTTGTAGAAGGTCGTGAGTCTTGTGGCGGCTCCTCTGTTCTGCAGCGTGGGCCACTCCAGTTTGGTGAGCATGGCAGTCACGCCACTCCAGTTTGGTGAGCATGGCAGTCACGCCACTCCAGTTTGGTGAGCATGGCAGTCACGCCACTCCAGCTTGGTGAGCATGGCAGTCACGCCACTCCAGTTTGGTGAGCATGGCAGTCACGCCACTCCAGTTTGGTGAGCATGGCAGTCACGCCACTCCAGTTTGGTGAGCATGGCAGTCACGCCACTCCAGCTTGGTGAGCATGGCAGTCACGCCACTCCAGTTTGGTGAGCATGGCAGTCACGCCACTCCAGTTTGGTGAGCATGGCAGTCACGCCACTCCAGTTTGGTGAGCATGGCAGTCACGCCACTCCAGTTTGGTGAGCATGGCAGTCACGCTGGATGTTTGATGGTAGTCGTTCATGACGTAGCGCGCTGCTCTTCGCTGGACCTTCTCGATCTCATTGACGTTTTTCTGTGCCGTTGGATCCCGCACAGTAGAAGCGCTCTCAAGGTGGGAACGGACTGACAAGTGTTGTAGGCTTGTTCATTGATGCTCCTCTGGTCGGTCTTGAGGGATCTCCTGGTGATGAAGCCCAGGGTGTTTCCTGTCAATTAGGAGCGCATATGCGTCATGCTGCCGTTATGCTGCCTAACTAAGAAATAGTTAGGCCCAGCAAGTCCGACTTCGGCTGGAGGAAATCCTTTTGAAAGTGTTTCGAGAAAAAAGGCAGGAGAATGGACCGGGTAAGGCAGAGAAGATAGTAGATGACAGTAAGCAAAAGGGAAAAGGCAGTCAAAGAGAGTGACAGATTAGAGGAAGTTACAAGCACAGAACTTCCAGAAGGTGGGGGAACTATTTTTTACAAAAGACCCCCGGTATCCCCACGGGGGGGGGGGGGGGGGGGGGGGGGGGGGGACATGCATGACACTGCACTTGTCCGGGTGGAACTGCATGTCCCATTCATGTTCCCACTGCTCCTCCAGTGCCTTCAGATCTTCCTGTAGCTGCTGTTGGTCCTGTTGGGATCTTCCTGGGCTCGGTACACGATGGTGTCGTCAGCAAAGAGGTGCAGGGGGTGGAGGCCACTCTGTCTGGGAGGTCATTCGTGTAGACCAGGAACAGACAGGGGCCCCAAGGACGCTGCCCTATTTTGCTTGTACATTCCACCTGCAAACACACATATAAGAACAAAGATTGAAATATCACCCTTTTCTCTGCCCGTCATTTTCAGACCAAACTCTAAGCGCTTTACAATCACTATGCCACACACTGGGCCGCTCTCTATCCTGGTGGAGCCAAACATCACTGCCGTCTGTTAACAAGCTTAACCCTTTCACCGCCAACATTGCATTCTTGCACCACAGTGATTTAATTAACACCCATGTCACTAAAAGGCATTAAATTGGGCTCTATTATCCAAAGACCCTATTGTCTTAGTTTGGGGAAGTAATGAATGAAAATCCGTTTAACGCCCTCCGGTCTGAAACACACATATGGGACATTAGTAGATATAAAGATGGTGGGAACGATCCTGGAGGCTATGCC
>JAGGCT020001683.1:22500-25000 GCA_017654935.2 Phymorhynchus buccinoides
TTTTTCCCTCAATAAAAAATCGTGTTCATTTTCGTTTTCCCTCTCTCTCTCTCTCTCTCTCTCCCTCTCCCTCTCTCTCTCTCTCTCTCTCTCTCTCTCTCTCTCTCCTCCTCTCTCCCTCCCTCCCTCCCTCCCTCCCTCCCTCCCCCCCTCCCTCCCTCCCTCTCTCTCTCTCTCTCTCTCTCTCTGTCTCTCCCTCTCTCCCTCTCTCTCATATTACCAATAGCGTTCACTGTTAATAAACATGTTACTTTTTTTTATAAAAACAACAGCCGCCATTTCTTACTATCATCGTTGCGGCGTTCATTGTTCGTGAGCATGCTCTTCACTCAAAACATTCATGGCTTCGAGGTTCATTCATTGGTTGACATTAGTCTGAAATTTGGGGCTATTAGGAAAGTGAGAGCCCGTAAGCCTACAATAACTGATTTCCTACAGTAGTGGGAAATCATGATGCATGTCGTTAGTCTTCAGTGAAGGACTGACTCCCAAACGAGAAGGGATCTGCACCGGCTCCAAGTATTTCAGCCAAGGGATTAGTTAGTTAGTTAGCCTCTGAGGGGCCTTCTCCAACTCCTTTTTTTTTTAAATCCGGTAAAGGTCAAGATGTGCCACCCACACCACCCACCCCTACATTTCTCAGCTAACCCCGCATTTTCAAACTTGCCTTTCTTACCAAACATTAAGCTGCATTTTATTAACCTTTTCAGCTAATTATCTTTGTTGAATAATTAATTGCAGTCATGATAAAGGCCATTATCTAATAGGACCCCCCCCCCCCCCCCCTCTTTGTAGTGCAGTACACCGTGGCATTTGTCACAGTCCTGGTTCATTGCGTTTTTCCGTCTTGCCTTTATCTTCTACTATTATTGAATGCATGTGTTTCATTATGTAAACGGATGAAAATTAGTGTTAAATATAGCAAATGATAGAGGATGAAGTACTCAGGCATCTCCATCATAAAGAAACGGATGGATCCGCGGCTGGGGTGGAGTGTATGTGAGATACAGAGATGGAGACGCTAATCACACCCTGCCCGATGGAAAGTACTCCACAAATTTCAAAGCCGAAACTGAAGCCCTCAAACAGAAGCAGCAACATAAATCGGAGCCAACCTGCCACGAACCAAGTCCAAAGTGGTCATCTTTACAGACGCTCTTTCTGTTCTGGATGCACTCCACAAGCCCCGTCAAAAAGACCTCAGCGCTGATGGACCTCTCGGCGCAAACAGACCCTGGTCCTACAGTGGATCCCAGCACATTGTGGGATCCAAGGAAACGAACGGGCAGACAGGCTGGCAAAGGAGGAGGGAGGACAGCTGGATCAAGTGGACAGACAGGTCTCCTACACGGAGGAGAAAACAACAATCAAAGCCCCGTCCCAAAAGAAATGGAGACAGCACCACACCAAACTTCAACCAGACTGACCCCTACCACAGGCTCAGCAGATCGGGACCAGATCATCCTGATCAGGCTGAGGATATAGCATAACCGACTGGCGTGCCCACATGTTCGGCAAATTGAGGATAAGCGATACTGAAACATGCCCCATGCAGAACACACATCATGGATGCTGACGGAACATTTCCTGCAGCAGCACTGTCGACTCCATGATGTTCCCAGACAAGCAACGTGGCCAGACCCAACACCGCAGAGGGGGGGAAAAATCTCTGTGGAAGCCTGAAAGATCTCCAGGCGACTGCTGCTTTCGTGCGGGCCATTGGCATCTCCGTCGGAATGATCGACGACGAAGAAGAAGAAATGCAGAAATTCCGGCGAAACCCTTCGGAATAGCAGCTGCCTCCTCCGCTATCTGGAAGTCACTGTCAGACATCACGACAGACCGGCATTCTTCTTCTTCTTCTTCTTCTTCTTCTTCGACGTCGATCGTCAGTTTTCTGTCGCTATGAGCGCAGATGCGTCATGCTGCCGTTATGCGCCTAACTAAGAAGTCGCCTCAGCATGTCCGTCTTAGGTAGGCTGGAGAAAATCAAATCTTTGTTAAAAGGCAAGGAGAATGAACCATGCAGTAAGGCAGAAAGATGGTAGAGGACAAGGAAGCAAAGGGAGATAAGAAAGGCAGGTCGAAGAGAGTGACAGATTAGCGGAAGCTACATGCACAAGCACAGAACTTCCAGAAGAAAAATCTGTTTAACGTTCTCCGGTCTGAAACAGACACATATGGGTACTAGAAACAGAGATGGTGGGAACGATCCTGGAGGCAATGCCCGGAGGCAGTGCAACACCAGGAAAGTCCCGAATTTTTAACAATACAGATATTATTGTGGTGACCTGCACAGAACTTCCAGAAGGTGGGGGAACTATTCGCACGAAAGACCCCCGGTATCCCCCACAGGGGATGCATACATTCCCTATCTGTCGTGTGCGCTGTTACAGATGGGCAAAGGGCCGTAGTCAACTCTCAGTGCAAAAACGAAATCCTCCTCCAACACATGAAGCAGCAATGTGGGTGTGCACAAAACGGTGAGTTCCTGCAGGGA
>JAGGCT020001684.1:0-25000 GCA_017654935.2 Phymorhynchus buccinoides
ATTCTGATTTCGGAGGAGCTCAAACGAGAAAAGTTATTTTGAAGATTTTGTTGTTGAAAAAACGCACGAGAATATGATATGATAGAAAGCAAAGGAAATGGCAGTCAAAGAGAGTGGCAGATTAGAGGAAGTTACAAGCACAGAACTTCCAGAAGGTGGTGGAACTATTTTTACAAAAGCCCCACCCCCACCCCGCCATGGTATCCCCACGGGGAGACTCGTGGAGGGGTCGGGGTCGTCCAGCTCCCCCCGTATGGAGGCACGAGGCATCCACCCACTGCCCCAACTGGCATTCAAAACGGTTCATTATACAACCTGACGCAGGGCTCCCAGGGACCCCCATTTGAGGGTCTATGAAGCACTAACATTCTGAAGGACCCTCTAAAATAATGTGCAGGGGATCCCAGGGATGCACTAGAAAAATTCTTTTTAGCATTCGCAATGCCACTGGGACCCTCTATCATGCCTCTAGGACCCTCTATGCTGTCAGCGAAGGAGTCCCTGGGACCCCTTGTTTTGCGGGACAATCGGGACCCCTGCTGATGACATAAAGTAATAGTGACTAGTGAACAACACGCAAAACAGTGCAATGTTTTGTATTCCCCCCCCCCCGGCCAAAAGTTCAGATGATAGTGGAAAATCCGGGAAGGATTTCTCGGCTGGAAAATCTCCTCTTTTTTTTTTTTGAACATCAGTTTTCATGCCATTGCCTGCAAGAGCCTTAAACCAGGTATTCAATTATGAGTGGAAAATGATATTTTATGTTTGTTTGTTTTGTTTATCAGCATCGTTGAACAAAATCTCAAACTAAAGAACGAAACCCATCGAAAAGCAACAAAAGATAAGGAATAAGTGAAAAATAAAACAAAAACAAACCACACCCAAAGAGTGACTAGACAACAAGGTAGAGAAAGGGAAAGGCAGCAAGGGGAAGAATGTGTCACAAAATTATGGTGATAATTTACCTCCGAAGTCGGAGTGTGGCTGCCCACGTGGTGGGGTAATCAAAAACGGTCAGACACATAATGTTCTCATCCCTAGCTGGTGCATTTGTACCATAGTGTTCAAGTGCTTCCGCTGTTGGGATGATCCCTGGAGTCTTTAAGCCAGGGTACGACAACAACATAGTGATAATTTATCGTGTTTATACACTCATCTGTGCAGTGCTTAGCTGAACATTGAAAAAATATCTTTAGAGAAGAAAAGAACCCACCCACCCCCAAAAAAACCACCACACACAAACCACCCTAACCCCTTTCCTTTATTAAAAAAGACATTTGAACAAATACAGTGAAAGAAAAAGAGTGTGCAATATTACTAACTGGGACTCTTATGACGGCTGTTAATTTTATCATACTTTTTGAAACTCCACTTAATATGAGCTTTGTACGTTCTAAATAGTTTAAGGTATTCCACTAAGAAAAAGCGAGTATTTTCTCAAAATGCAAAGGAGAGTTCTTGTTGTTGCCTGTTTCTTCTATATGTAGCACATGTCAAAGATGTCGTAATAGGATCAATGTACCGTGTTTAACTAACACAGTTTGCAGAAGATTTACTTTCTGTTGAGAATTCTGTCAGCAGATAACTTTGTACAACAACAAAAAACCTAACGTGTCAAATTGCAACATGCATTTAACAAATTTGTTTGAACCTGAACTGCAGGAATAAACTTACAACAATCAACTTCAACATACCGCAACGAGAATTAGAAATCAATCAATCAATTAAAACCCCTTGACTGCCAGAGAAAATTAAAGAAAAAATCATTGTACAAATCATGCCATGAAAAAGACAACTGATAAGAGCCAATCTGGCAAAATTGTCTGGGGATATAACTCTCTTCTTCTTTGAGAAGCGCTTAGACTGGAGCCCCGTAAGGAGAATAAGCGCTATAAAAATTGTCATTATTATTATTCTTCATCATGTTAGAGCAAAAGCCAGCATATCAAAGCTATTCCTCTTCATCTGATGACATCATCAGTGATGTCATCAGGTCAGTACGTAATATATTGGTGGCAGTCAAGGGGCTAAATACTCAACTGCAAACATTACTAAAAGCAATCAATCACACAATCAACTGAATCCTTAATCACGGATCAAGACGTTTATTTACGCCATACACAGTCATGTACCTCTTATTAAGGGGGTCGACTCACTTGTCGAACAGCACTCACAGAAGTATCCAACCGCATCATTTGTGAGGCATGATTCTAATTAACTCTTTGGTTTCTGTATTTAGAGAAGTTTCAACTACTGTTCATTCCTGAGACCCTCTGTAGCTGCTGAGAAATTTTATCCAATTGATTCCTACGGGCCTCTTTTGCTCGTAATATCATGCAACATGATGCAACTGTTATTACTTTGCTCTTCTATAATTGCATTGCAATGAGGGTTTTTTCCCTTTTCTTACTGGGGCAAGTATTGTTTATGAAAGAGAAACAGGCTGCTGAAAACATGCCGCATATTCACAATAACATAACACCCCTTTATACAGTTTGACTCTCTCTGGAAACCCAGGAATAGGGAGATAGAGAGCTCTATAAAGCTAGGAATCTGCAGTTGCTCCCATTCAACCTCAAAAGCGGTTCTCAGGAACGAAAGAGTTAAATACTACTGTCTAAATGAATCTGATGAAATCCTACTAGTTGTGTTCACTCTATTTGTCCTCCCCCCCCCCCCTACACGAACCTGAAAAAATAGGCATGTTTCTGTATCATTTTTATCAGATTTGTGTAATGGGGTCTACAAGAATATAATGAACGATAATAATAGAAGGATTTCGTCAGAATCGTTTAGACTGTAGTGGTTCACCAGTATGGAAAGCCATTCACCTTAAATCCATTCTGAAATACGCGCAGAATTACGGCCGCGTTTTCTCAAAAAACGCGTACCCATCTTGACGCTGACTGGTCAAAAAGATTTCTGAACGTGCAGATCCCCACACGCCGCGCCGTTCATAAATGCGAGCGAATTTTCAAAACTGCCCTCGCATTTTCGCTTTGACAATAAAAACTTAGATCAAGAAAAATACTGAAACGAAACAGTTTATAATTGATTCCCTCAAGTTTATCATTCTTCCGCATTAGGCGGCTTTTTTGCTATGTGTAATCATACACCAGAATCGTGCCTCACAGACACAGTTGGACAGTCGTATGACTGAAATCGGATGTGTGAGTTGAGCCCCTTCACACTCAAGGTGCGCACACACATCGACATCTAACGATCAACGTTACCTGAGCTGTTTGTTAGAAAGGCTAGAAAGTCGACACAAAGAATAAAACCAAGCAGTGCATATTAAGAAATAAAGCAAAGATAAAAGTATCCGGGGATGTAATTTCTCATGCTGAAGCACGGGTGAAATTAAAACATTCTCTCAATCCTGAAATGACACGTTTCAATGTTCAACTCTGGATCTTCCCATTCCTGAAGTAGCAACCGCATTAAAAATAATTTTGCAACATTTGTGTGTCTGTGTCAGACCTGGTTGCCCCCTACACAAGTCTTGAGTAGTCTGGATAGCTGAAATGAGTAGTTTTGGTGCAAAATGTGTAGTCCTATTCATTAAAACCATACAACACTGCTCACTGAAAATGAGTAGCAACCAAGAAGTAAAGAGCATTATTTATCAATGTTGAAGAGTAGTAGAGGTCCAAATTGAGCAGAATACTACTCGAAAAGAGTCGAGTAAACAGGTCTGCTGTGTATGGGTGTGGGTGGTGTTAGAATGACATGTCTATCATCTTGTTTCAATCTGCCATCAATGTTGGCAGAAATGTTTGAATATAAGATCGTGGGTCCGGTTGACAGGATGGGCAATCCCGAAAACTCTTTCTTTCAGCTTTTCCAATCCTGATTTCAGGAGCGTGCCTGAACTACCTCCACCCATGCCGAAGTAATATAAATTTCCAATGTGTGTGTGTGTATACAGGATGGGTGGTGTTAGAATTGCATGTCTATCATCTTGTTTCAATCTGCCATCAATGTTAGCAGAAATGTTTGATTTTATAAGATCGTGGGTCCGGTTGACAAGATGGGCAATCCTGAAGACTCTTTCTATCAGCTTTTCCAATCCTGATTTCAGGAGCATGCCTGAACTACCTCCACCCATGCCGAAGTAATATTAATTTCTAATGGTTATTTACAAGTCATTGATGAATGGAATATCTTAGTTATACAACAGCATTACAAACAGCTAACAGACAAAATAACCACCTGCTTATCAAAGTCTGATAAATAGTTTGTTTGTTTTTCTTCTTCAAAACTCTTTCCATACTTACATGGGTGCATGCGGTGACCGAAGCATTTGCCTGAACTTTCTATCACAATCCTTAATATAACGATCATTTCAACAGCTTGGTTCTGTAAAGAAGAGCCTTGTTTTCAGGCAGACCACTGCCTGAACCTGTAGCAAACTGCCTGAATTCAGGCTTCAGGCACACCCACATGCACCCCTGTACTTAATTTGCCTGGTTATCATTGCCTGGCGTAGTGCACGCAACTTAATGTGTGAATTTATGAGAAAGGTTATGAAACAACAAAATAAACCTCCCTTCTCTCTCCGTCAATGAAAGATAAAACAAACAAATCTGTGGAATTAAAAGTTCCAAACAGTAACATGGGTGCAACTCCCCCAAAATGAAAAACAACTGAAAGGCAGGGGTCCAGGGGCCGCCCAGGGCCCAGGCGGGGTACAGGGGCAGAGCCCCGTTGGAGGATTCAGGGGGGCAATGCAAGAGAGAGAGATAACGAGACAGACAGACACTGAGACAGTTAAAATGATGGACAGAGACAGTTTGAGTCCGATAAGCCTTGTAAAATTATTACACTGCCTTTGACAACAATATGGCGTCACCATGCTGTGTTCAAGATTCCCAAGAGAGAGACTTCCGGGATAAAACAACCAAGTTCAAAATGCCCAAAATTGCTCGTGATCGATTTTTTTTTTAATGAATTAAAAAACAACTGAAGTTCAGTTTCTGGTAAAAAAAAGAGTAAAAACCTGAAATCAGCGTGAAACTGAAAGAGTTGCACCCATGCAATAAAGAATCTAATAAAAAGAATTAAAAAACTTTTCTACCAGGCTAAGCATTAATTCTTGTATGCTCTCGAGAATGAAAGTTCACAAATAAAAACAAAACATAATTTCAAAGGAAAAGAGTACTAGTCAGATACAAAAATGTTAACATCTCTGGTTAGTAACATAAAAAAACAAGCAAGAAGCCTATTAAAAACAGACTCTGAGAAGAAGACACAACAGCAATAAAGAAGAATTATTTTTTAGAAAAGGCTTTTACTGAAAAAACTACAACCAATACCTTGCGTGTATTCTGCAGTGCCGTCAACTGGATCCACCCATATGACAATCTGAAAATGGATGAAACATAATCTCTGCTGTAGATCTCAAACAATACAATGTTGTCAACAAGAGGCAAGGCCTTCAAGGCTCACTCAAACAGGCACATGTGGGACAACAAACAAAGATTGAGGGGGGTGTCTAAAGTACAAGATTGCCAATAAAATGTTAAAGTACAAATGAAACTATCGTTAATGGATATAACTAAAAAAGAAAAAAGAAAAAAAAAGTGCCTGTGCCGAGAATCGAACCCGGAACCATTGGCATGACAGACAGACACTCTACCAATGAGCTATCGAGGCTTTCAGTGTTGATGAGTTTCTTAACTCATACTGCCTGTTGAATACTCTCTAACCCACTAATCTAAAATGTTATCTGTTTACAGCGTTGTTTTAAGTATTTAATTATTCAAATAATTATTGTTTGAAAGCTTGCATAAACATCCATGTGTATGCAAAGTTTGAACAATGTACGCCTTCTATTTCCCGAGAAAATGCCAACGTTAAAGTTTGGAGATTAGACCACGGACGCAACACACACACACACATGCACACAACCGAACAACTATCATACTATAGACTCACTTCGTGTTAACGAACGAGTGAGCCACAAATGAAGACCATTTACCTAGTGGTAAACAGTGTCTAGTGTTAGCTATCAAAATGATTCACATTTATCGGCCCGCATACCAAGTAACTGCGTTGTCCTGCATAACATTTTTCCATCGTTACATTGTTTTTCTCTCTCGATTTTTATGAAAAAGATTTTCTTGACACAACAGCAGCAATCGCTTACACACACAGAAAAGTGATCCAAACGTTTACAGTCAAAACTCAGTATTCCAACCAACCAACAATTTGACCAAAATTGCCCATAACTGCAAGGTGGCTGGTAGTGGTATACCGGAGAGACTTTCAGTAATTCTTCTTCTTCTTCTGCGTTCCCAGGCCATATGGCCATTATGGATAAGGTATGCATGTGTCCAGTTTTCACTGGTCTCCCTGAATGGTCGAAAGAGGATCTAGGGACGCCAGGAGAAAACATTAATCCTCCAGAAAATCTTCAGGAGACTGTTCCAGAGCATGAGAAAGCATTGCCTTGAATGCCTGGTAGCAAACAGTGGCCCAACAATCTGTCAACTGTGTAAAGGTGCTTTGTGATTTCGAATAACACACCCACTGATGTTGTTCGCCTCTGGCAGTCACGTGACATTTTAAAATGAATTTTTTTTTTTTGTCTTCGATTTTACTGGCCAAGAAAGGCTGAACTATCATTTTCACATGAAATGAAACTTATGGTCTGGTTATTGAACCCACGGTGATGTTACAAAGTCACTATCCCCAACTTTTTGTGAGCAGTATACTCCAAGCACTGACTCTGGCCCATATTTTCTAAGACAGACTGAGCACTGAACATAGATAATGAACAAAGCTGCGGTGTGGCTGCGAATTGGGATTCGGAATGAGCGGCGTGAGAGCAACGCCACAGTACGGCCCAGACGATGGGACACCCAAAAAAAATTTAATAAATAAATAATGAACAGAAAAGGTCACCTCTTCATCTTTGACGTTGACGAGGGCCGAGGGGCAGGTGTGCTTCAGGACGTCCCCGTCAACCTCCTTCTCTATCAGGTCCTCAGGAACGTTGTCCGTCGGGTCCAGTTTCTGTCACCAGCCATTGCACCGCCACAATTAACGACAAACAGAAACACCTTGCTCTGCCTTGGTATGAGGCTGTGTCAGACCAGCTAGAACGCCAAGGCTATATCAAAATGTTGTTATGCTCTTAATGGTTGTGCAGGGATTGTCTTAAGCCATGACAAGCTCCCAGCATAACATCATCAGTCTAAAATCCCCCGAAGTCGGAGTGTGTCTGCCCACATGGCGGGGTAATCAAAACCGGTCACACACATAATGTTCTCATCCCTAGCTGGTGCATTTGTACCAAAGTGTTCAAGTGTTCTGGCTGTTGGGATGATCCCTGGAGTCATTAAGCCAGGGAACAACAACAACACCTTGCTTACAAATCAAATTTCACCTGGAAATTTTGGCTGGTATTAATTTTGCATAAAACAAAGGCACACACATACTGTGTTCAGATTGAAGCTTTCTGTGTACTGGTGGAAATAATCATTAGGATGCAAGCATAGAACATAGGCACACACATGTGCTTAGATCATGTACAACTTTTTCTTTTTATATGACTGTGATGTACTCTTGCGGAAAATGAAGCATTAAATGATGCATTACATGTGTGTGTGCGTGTGTTTTTGTGTGTGTGTGTGCGTATGAGTGTTTGAATATAAGTGTGTGACTGTGCGTGTGCGTGTGCGTGTGTGTGTCTGCCTGTATGAGTGTATGTGTGCCTGTATGAGTGTGCTTGAATATATGTGTGTGACTGAGTGTGTGTGTGTGTGTGTGTGTGTGTGTGTGTGTGTGTGTGTGTGTGTGTGTGTGTGTGTGTGACTGCGTGTGCGTGTGTGTGTGTCTGCCTGTATGAGTGTATGTGTGCCTGTATGAGTGTGCTTGAATATATGTGTGTGACTGAGTGTGTGTGTGTGTGTGTGTGTGTGTGACTGTGCGTGTGCGTGTGTGTGTCTGCCTGTATGAGTGTATGTGTGCCTGTATGAGTGTGCTTGAATATATGTGTGTGACTGTGTGTGTGTGTGTGTGTGTGTGTGTGTGTGTGTGTGTGTGTGTGTGTGTGTGTGTGTGTGTGTGTCCGCCTGTATGAGTGTGTGTGTGTGCCTGCATGAGTGTGTTTGAATATATGTGTGCGACTGTGACTGTGTGTGTGTGCGCGCGCGTGCATGCATGAGCATGGGTCTGTTTCATTAACTCACGGCGAAGACAATGAAGGAGAAACTGTGAGCGGAAAGAGACTGTACGACCGTTAAAAAGATAATAACGAAAATAGCATCAAACCTAAAGCAACTAACATCCAAACATGCCTTTCAACGATCAAGTCAAGAAGACTACACACCTCTTCTCCATGGATGGCCACCTTGGGGAACTGTTTGTGGAGGGAGGCAATGATGGACCTCTGTGCCGTGCGGTCAGCCTCTGTCTGGAAGTCATTCTTTCCCTGCACACATATACCATGTTCAAAGGGTTAATGGACCTCTGTCTGGAAGTCATTCTTTCCCTGCACATAAATATGATGTTCAAAGGGTTAATGGACCTCTGTCTGAAAGTAATTCTTTCCCTACACACAAATATGATGTTCAAAGGGTTACAATAGATCTCTGTGCCGTGCGGTCAGCCTCTGTCTGGAAGTCATTCTTTCGCTGCAGACAAATATGATGTTCCAAGGGTTAATGGACCTCTGGAAGTCATTATTTCGCTGCACACAAATATGATGTTCAAAGGGTTAATGGACCTCTGTCTGGAAGTCATTCTTTCCCTGCACACATATACCATGTTCAAAGGGTTAATGGACCTCTGGAAGTCATTCTTCTCCTGCACACAAATTGAAATACGATGTTCAAAGGGTTAATGGACCTCCTGCACACATAAATGATGTTCAAAGGGTTAATGGACCTCTGTGCAGTCAGCCTCTGTCTGAAAGTCATTCTTTCCCTGCACACACACACTCAGTCACTGGCACATGTACACTTGAAATAGTGACTTGTTCTAGGGGCTCAGTTGCAGACAACAAACAACTGAAACCCTGGAATCAAGTTTTTTTTTCTTCTTCTTCTTCATCGATCGCTCAGACAGTTTCCTGTCAAACGAGCATAGATGCATCATGCTGCCGTAATGCGCCTACCATATTTTTGGGACTATAAGAAAAGATGATGTTCAAAGGGTTAATGGTTAATGGTCCTGCACCCCCCACATTTTACCCAAATTTCAGATGTTGTTACTATATTGTCTTACTATTTCATCAGTCACATTATAAGGCGCAGGGGTCTGAGTCTTGGGGGAAAAAAAGCATTGCCTAATACTATAGTAATAGTCCGAAAAATACGGTAATTAAGAAATACACACATGATGTCCGTTTTTGGCTGGAGAAAATCTATGTCAGATTTTTTTTTTAAAGGGCAGGAGAATGAAGGTTTAACTCTCCCCTTAGAACTTGTTCTGGTACAAAAAGATGTATTCTTTCTGTTCTGTGTGTGTTTTTTCTTCTTCTTTTTCTTTTTTAAATTTCTGCTGGAGCTTACGTTGCAAGTATGTAGTTATACAGAAATTGTCTGTGAACAGTTTTACTGAAAAATATGCAAGAAAAAAAAAAAGAGGATGCAAGGTCTGCTTGTCTACGTTTACTTCTCTATAGGCCTAGTCCAACCATAGCGCAGGCAGGTCTGCGAGTGGGGTGCAGGGCTCCCAATCGTCCCGCAAAACAAGGGGTCCCAGGGACTCCTTCACTTACAGCATAGAGGGTCCTAGAGGCAGGATAGAGGGACCCAGTGGCATTGCAAATGCTAAAAGGTTTTCTAGTGCATCCCTGGGACCCCCTGCACATTCTTTTAGAGGGTCCTTGAGAATGTTAGTGCTTCATAGACCCCCAAATGGGGGTCCCTGGGAGCCCTGAGTGGATGTCTGTCGTCTGAAGGACAACTTATTGAACTTTGGAGTTTATACGGACTATTCCTCAGACACAGATTTTTTGCTGCTGTTGTTCATTTTTAGTCACAACTTTCTTTTGCAATCATCATCAGACTACCATTAACGATTGAGGTTATTCTTCTTCTTCTTCTGCGTTCCCAGGCCATATGGCCATAATGGGTAAGGTACGCTTTTCAGTTTTCACTGGTCTCCCCGCTGCGTACAGCCGACACATTCCGATTTCGAAGGAGCTCAAAGGAGGAAAATTATTCGAAAGATTTTTTTGGAAAAAAGGCAAGAGAATGAGCCAATAAGACAGAAAAGATAGTACATGCACCAGTAGATGAAAGAAAGCAAAGGGGAAAGGCAGAGTCAAAGAGAGTGGCAGATTAGGGGACGCTTCAAGCACTGAAATTCCAGAAGGTTGGGGAACTATTTTTTCAAAAGACTCCCCAGTATCCCCACGGTGAGGAGTGAGGTTATAATTGTTGTCATTACAAGAAACTCAACACACACACATTAGAGTGAACAGCAGGACATAAATGTACACACAAACACAGTGCTTTACAGTGAAAGTGAGGACACTGATATGTACACTAGAGAGTACAAACTTTTAACGATACCTTCAAACCTGTACAATTCATACCTTCATAACAACCCCTAAATCGCCTGCCTTCATGATGTGTCTGATAATTCCAGCAGCTTTTTCCGATACACAACAGGATGCTGCCATAATTTGCATTATCAATGGAGCTTCTTCCGATGCCATGTTGAGACGAAAGAAAATTTGAACCCAAAGTTTCTAAAGCATCTGCAGTTTCCACTTTACAATTTACGAATTATATCCTTAGCCTAGAGAAAAAAATCAATTGTACAATGTTTCAAGTTATCTTCGAATATGATTTGATTCAAGTCTGAAAAAAGAATTTGTTAGAGAGAATCTGTTTAAATCCTACAGTGCAGCTTATATTACTGACAGCATTCCACAACTTATGAGAGAGTCAAGTAATGCATAGACACTACTGTAGATCAGCATACTGTGTGAGGGAGCAACAGATTCTGGTGTTATAAATTAAGGCAAGGTGTGACCTTTTGCTTCTAAGCAATTACCAGTATGCTGTAGAAAGTGTGTGTGTGTGTGTGTGTGTCTGACTCTGAGTGCGCATGTGTGTCTTAGCGCGTGTGTGTCACTGTAACTCTGTGTGTGTGTATGTGTGCATGCGTGTGTGTGTGTGCATGCGTGTGTGTGTGCGTGCGCACGTGCATGCGTGTCACTCTGTGTGTGTGCCTGTTTCTGAAATAAACACAGATACGCTGCACTAACACCCACTGAAGAAACTGTCCGCTACACATAAAGTAATACTGTAGATACAGCGGAATCCATCTAAGGCCGTGTGCAGATATATATACGCGGAATTTCTGCACGAAAACCCATGCACAATCCGTACAACAAAATTCTGGAAGTAAGAAATATGAAAGAGTGTGCACATTACATGCGGAAACCCACGCGCAGTCCCGTCCGCTTATTTCTTATATCAGTGTACGGGGTTTCCGCACGGAACTAACAGATTACAGATCTAATGTGTCAAAGCAATATATATAAAGATTCAGTATTATCACTTAAGAATGCAGATATACCGCAGTGAGTCTGTGTGATAACTGTTAACACCGCAATGGACAAGTCCAACCACACACAGGTAGCCTTCCAACCCTGGGGACTTTGTAGAGAGTTTCGCCTTAAAGCTAGTATGAGGACTCAAGTGGATAATTTCATTGCTCACTTCTCTTTTTATTCACAGTCTAAAGTTTATGTCCCCATGACCCAGTCTACTTTCTGACCTTAGACATTTTTTTTGTCCCTCTATCTTTGACATAAGAACAGGAGTATATTAGAATGGGAACGTGGGTTGTGCGTTTCTCTATATGACATAAGAACAGGAGTATATTAGAATGGGAACGTGGGTTGTGCGTTTCTCTGTATGACATAAGAACAGGAGTATATTAGAATGGGAACGTGGGTTGTGCGTTTCTCTGTATGACATAAGAACAGGAGTATATTAGAATGGGAACGTGGGTTGTGCGTTTCTCTGTATGTATCAGGGCTCCCAATAGTCCTGCAAAACAAGGGGTCCCAGGGACTCCCTTCACTTACAGAATAGAGGGTCCTAGAGGCGGGATAGTGGGTCCCAGTGGCATTAAGAAAGCTAAAAATATTTTTTATAGTGCATCCCTGGGACCCCCTGCACATTCTTTTAAAGGGTCCTCTAGAATTCTAGTACTTCATAGACCCCCAAATGGGGGTCCCTGGGAGCCCTGTGTATGCATGTATACATGTATGTATGTAAAATAATCAATTGAAACAAGGAGCGGAAGTTTTGGAACTTTTCTTTTTATTTTCCTCCGAATTTTCGCGGACTATGCGTCCGCTTCCTCAGGGAGTAGTTTACTACAACAACAATGACATTTTGACCAACATTAATCATAATTATTACTTACACACACTCACACACACCCCCAACAGTGTTGGCAACACGAGTGACTCCTTCACGAGTGACTGCCGGTAGGCCCCGTCGCCCCGGGTGGGGGACTCGGTGTGGGGCCTACGGCCTTCTGGGCTTGGAGATTCTCGTGCACCCAGGAATGTGTGTGTGTGTGTGTGTGTGTGTGCATAAGTAATATGATTAATTTTGGTCAAAATGTCATTGTTGTTGCAGTAAACTACTCCCTGAGGAAGCGGACGCATAGTCCGCGAAAATTCGGAGGAAAATAAAAAGAAAAGTTCCAAAACTTCCGCTCCTTGTTTTAATTGATTATTTTACACTATTACTGGCTTTTACCAGAACAAACAAGTGATGTGGCGCCACCCAAAGCAGGGGATTTACTTTCTACTTACAATTCATGTATGTATGTATGTATGTATGTATGTGTGCGTCTGTGACCAAAAAGTTCTTCCACTTCATAGCGCCTTCACTACTCAACCAATCTTAACGAAGCTTGGCAGAATGTTTCCTTAGGCCGCCTAGATGCTGCCCGTGGTGTCGGATTTACTAAATGACAAGCCATAGAAACGTAATCCCAATGAGAAAATTATGAATATTAAAAAAACTTATTTTTTTAAAAACAATGGATGGATTTAAAGTAAAGAATGTATTATGAAAAGGTGTTGCCTAATATTTTTGGGGAGTAAAATGCTTAATCTCTCAGTATTACCAAAACTAACGCAGGAATTATTTTAACGCAAAAGCCCCATAATATTGTCAGTGGTGCGACTCACTGAGAGTTAGAATGAGAGTGGTAATGTAGCAAAAACCTGATTTTCTCTCGCGTGTACCTGTGTGACATGTCAGTTTGATTGGAAACATCATTGTAGTGCTCCCAGAGCTCTACTCAAATAAGACTAGTCTTTGATTGAAAGGGCCAACGATGAAGTGAGAGTCATAAAGGCTGAACTGGGAGTACGTTTACTGCATGATAATATGGCGTTTGCCATCTTGTTTTTCTCTACCTTTACGTTATTCTATTATCAACACCTTCCCATTTCTTATCTCTTCCCCCTCCCTCTCTCTCTCTTTTCCTTTCATGCCTACACCTCTTCAAATCCTTTTCAAACAAACAGCAGTCTTTACTCTTGCTGTTTGTGTAAATAGCCGATTTGCGCAATCATGGCCTACATTTCATACTGATAAGGCCACACCAAAAAAAAAGTCTGTTTCCGGTAACCCCACCGAGCCTAGTTTTTGCAGCCGACCCTCATTTTTGTTGTTGACGAGTTTCAAAAAAGCAAAAGAAAAAAAAAGCAATTTGAGCAGATGATGCAAGGGAAACAACCATTGCACTCTCACTGGGCGTAGTCAAGGACTGTTACTCGCGCAGACTTTCGTGATCAACATCCGCCAACACAATGGCTGGCGCAAGGCCATTTCTATGTCTAAATGCGATCATGCGGATGTAGTGAAATTCACATGTTTCAGCAAATACGGCAAAAATCTTGCACCGCAAAGAAAAAAAAATATTAAAAAATTGGAAAGCCTACCTACCTACCCTATTTTGGGGGGCCATGTTCCCGGAAACAGACATATTTTTCTTTTTGGCCTAAGTTAAAGTACAGAACTTGACTGTCGTTTTATCATATTCCTGCACTGTCATTCTGCTGGGTCAGAAGAACAAACAGAAAATAGCTTAGTTGATATATATCTTGTTCCCGACTGCAGCTGCAAGGGACATATCAGTAGTTTATCTTACGTGTATTTCATTTTCAGAGAGAGAGAAAGAGAGGAGGGGAAGGGGGGGGGGGGTTAGAGCGAAAGAGATTCATACAGAGTGAGACACACATGACACACAGACGGAATCAAGGTATATGAGATAGGTGGAGGAGAAAAGAGAGTGAGAGTCGAGGGGTAGAGAAATAGAAAGAGCGTGTGTGTGTGCATGTATGGGGGGGGTGGGGGGTGGGAGGGTTATCCAAGCAATATTTAACAAAACACTTAACAGACATGTCATCTTCAAAGTAAGGATCCTATAAAGGATATTTCAACGACTTTAAGGACGCATGCACCATTACTACCAATTTTACAATGTCACCTTCATGTGACTTAACCGGAAAGCGGCAACATTATCGATAACACACTAACACACATACATGTGTGCATGCATACATGCACGTACACACACACACACATAGACACACCTAAAGTCAACATGCAGCTCAAAGAATTTCACTGATAGTAGTTGCTCTTTCTCAGTTTGCCTTTTCTTTTTTTTCTTTTTTTTTTATCTAATCTAAGAGTAAGACCCCACTCCCATCACAGTGTTTCACATAAGAGTGACATTTGAGAGTCCCAGGGACTCCCTGTGTAAAATTTTTAAGAGTCCCTTTCAAATTTTTAAGACTCTCCTAAGTAATTAAATGAAACAAAATGCTTTAACGAAAACAAATAAATATGCTAAACACACATGCTATATGCTTGTCATGTAGAACACTTATTTTACTCCGAATCCCAGTGATTTGTTAGCTTTTAGTGTCACTGTTTATTGTCATGGTTTTTCAAACACATGTTCAAAGAGAAGCATAAACTTCACTTTCACTTGCTCACACTGCTAATTTCCAAAAACAAAACAAAAAGAAAGAAAGAAATTGAAAAAAAAAAGGATTAAACCCAAGCTCAAAACCGTCTATACAAGATCAAACCACAAACTGACCAACAAAATAGAGCTTATATGACAGCAATCCATGAAACAAACATTTTGTTTGTGACTGGCTGCTTTTTTGGGGCTTTATTTCTGCTTTTAACTCAACTTGGTCACTTCTTTTGCTTGTAGCGGCTGATGATTCTGGTGGGCCTAAATCATCCGCATCATCACTGGTGCTTGGATTCGATTGATGGAAATCCTCGACAGGCCTACTCTCAGTACTTTCGTCAATGATCTCTGTTGTAGATTATCTTGTTATCACTCCCGTAGAAGAGCCACTTATGCTTGAAAAGATGGAAAGATAAGGACAATCGACTAGGCTATGTGATCATCAGCACAAATGGAGGGAGGGGGGTGGGGATAGGGGACCAATTTCGACAGTGTTTGTTTCCAGCCTCCACTCCTCCTATCTAGTATAATTTGTTCTTTTGCAGTCGGTAACGCGTGCTTGTTAGCTTAGTTTATCGTCTGCTTTCAGTTTCAGTGCTCTACTGTCGTAGTACTGACGATACTGAGGCCTCTCAGGTTAGCAATTCACATTGACCTGAGTTAGAGAGTAAACTGTCAGTGTGTTGGTCTGAGAAAAACGTGTGCGTCCCATAAGACGCACAGCGCTGAAATTAAAGAGGCCCTCTGGGATTTTAGTGCTTCAGGGACACACAAATGTGTGCTACGGGAAACACTAACAAATGCACCAGGCTAGGGATGAGAAATTTACATGTGTCTGTTTTTGATTACCCCACCATGTGGGCAGCCACACTCTGACTTCGGAGGATGTTAGCACCAAACAGGCATGGTAGTGGGGGCAAAGTGGTTTTCAAGGAAAATGGCCGGGGGTCCAGGGGGCCGAAGAAAATTCAATAAAATTAAATAAATGAGTGAAATTTTTCACTTTTTCATGCCATTTCAATGCATTTTTTAATAATTTGGTTTCAAACTGTTTCGCGTATTTTCTGCGATTCGCGGAGGTCTACCATGCCTGACCAAAGTACTGGCAGCATCTCTCCGATTCCCGTTTGGCTGGCCCCAATATTATTTTACCAAAACGACACAGAAAGGACAATTCTTCCGTTCCAGCCATAACCACAGACAATTTGAAGTCTGGATTCACAGTGGCTATGAGTACGGCGCTGCTGCAACACTTAGACCATGTTCAGGGATTTTTCGTCAACAAATGCATTTTCTTTATTTTCTATATTTAACGCATCTTGGTAAGGGTTAGGGATAGAGTTAGGAACATGTCAGAGTACTTACTCAATGTTAGTAGTTTTTGAAGACATTTGCGCACAATTCATGCGATCCGTGATTGAGCACTGTACCCGTAGCCTGGAGAATGTGAGATACGGGCCCGTACCCCAAGCCTCTGCATTTTTCAAACAAGCTGTGGAAGCTGGCAGAAACTACGTCTTCTTCTTCTTCTTGCATAATAATGATTATGACGCTTACCACGTCATAGAAGTGTCCGTCGAGATTTTCATCCGTTGGGAAGATCGGTATGCCGGTCTTCCTCTCCAAACTGGCCAGTTGGTCCGTCGAGTAAGAGGTTGAAACAGCTGTTTCAAATCCGTCGAAACTTCGAGAATGGTAGGGCACTCTGTCTCTGAGGTTCTCATCCACCAAACTTGGCGGTTCATCCAACGGTACCGAGTCACAGTCAAGTTTTGTATTTGTCCTAGTCGTGGTGGGCCTCAATGAACCACCTGACATCGAAACCAAAGAAGAGGACGGGACCAAAACTAAGCCCTTGTTCTGTCATTCTGCCAGCATATCGGACACTAAAGTAGAGGAATCTACCAACAAAATGACATGTTCCGTCTGTTCCACAGACGGCTCCGACACAGCAGAAGTACTAGAAGAAGAATGAGTGGGAGGGAGGAGGGGGGGGGGGCACTTTCTTCTTCGAAGACGAAGAAGAAGAAGATGACCTAGACTTAGAACTGGACTCTTTCTTCGAACTAGAACTAGAACTAGGAGTAGACGTAGAAAGGAACTTCCCTTTCTCATCCCTAGACTGCTTAGACGACGATGACGAAGTAGAAGCAGAAGGCACAGAAGTGACACCGATGTCCGACATGTTAAGAACGAGGGCACAAAACCGGTGTCAAACAACAATCAAATAATTTCAATTTAACCAAAATTCGATCCAAAAAATCAAATTAAAATTATACACTGACAATACCTGTTACCCAAGGGGCAAAAGGGAACACAAAGAAGGTAGGATGGCAAAGAAAATAGCTTGATAATGAATTAAATTTGCAGAGCAAAAAAGAACATGGCAGCTCCAAATGGAATTTTTTAAAATTATGATTCAAAGTTGGCTCCCCGGAAGTGACGTCAGAAAGGGGATCCACAGCAGCTCAGTGGTATTGCTAGACCAGACCAAGGGAAGTAAGTTAGTCTTGTGAAGACTAAGACTTTTTGGTCTTTGGTAATTGGCATTAGCTCCAAATTGGAAGAGATAACTCATTCGTAGTGAAACAGTAACATGATAGAATAGATTGCATTTTCTTTATTTTCTATATTTAACGCATCTTGGTTAGGGTTAGGGATAGGGTTAGGAACATGTCAGAGTACTTACTCAATGTTAGTAGTTTTTGAAGACATTTGCGCACAATTCATGCGATCCGTGATTGAGCACTGTACCCGTAGCCTGGAGAATGTGAGATACGGGCCCGTACCCCAAGCCTCTGCATTTTTCAAACAAGCTGTGGAAGCTGGCAGAAACTACGTCTTCTTCTTCTTCTTGCATAATAATGATTATTACTATATGATGACGCTTACCACGTCTCTGACTCGTCTGAGTCTGATAAAAATTTGTTAGTGATTTTTCCGTTAAACTTAGTTAAAGCAACGCATTTCCACTCGAAAAAAAAGTTACTCCCCTCTTGTCGGTTGAGATGCAACAGATAGCCAAGAACATTGAATACATGGCGCTAGAACTTAAGAGTTAAATTTTCCCATCTTGTAATATTATAAAGCATGGTAAGTCTGGTGGCCTATCAGCTCGGGAAGAAGTTGCCGCAGTTCTACCCCAGTATTGATATTGCCGAGTTCTGTGAGGTTAAGGCCACAAAAAAAAGTGTTTCCGGTAACCCGACCGAGCCTAGTTTTTGCAGCCGACCCTAATTTTTGGGACGAGTTCCCCCCCCCCCCAAAAAAAAAGCAATTTGAGCAGACAATGCAAGGGAAACAACCATTGCACTCTCACTCGGCGTAGTCAAGGACTGTTACTCGCGCAGACTTTCGTGATCAACATCCGCCAACACAATGGCGGGCGCAAGGCACGCGATTGCCATTTTTATGTCTAAATCAAATGCGATCATGCGGATGCAGTGAAATTCACATGTTTCAGCAAATACGGCAAAAATCTTGCACCGCAAGAAAAAAAAATAATTTAAATTTGAAAGCCTACCTACCCTATTTTGGGGGGCCATGTTCCCGGAAACAGACATATTTTTCTTTTTGGCCTAAAAAGAATGAAAATCCGTTTAACGTCCTCCAGTCTGAAACAGACACATATCGTCGCTGTCCGACGCTAACCGTGTATTTACACAATCAGTGATTTTACAGGAGCATCAAAAAACATTGTCGCCGGCTACAAAGTCAATCCCCATTTGATATACGCTTGACCCTTCTTCTTTACCGATGAGCAAACATGTGACACAATAAAAGTTGCATTAACACCCAAAATGTTCGTGATAATTCAGTTACACGGTTAGTCACAAAGTTAGTGCATTGTTCTCACAATGGGAGATACGACAGCTGCCGGCAGTTACACGATTAGCGTGACCAGTTACACGCTTATTGCGTCAAAACCAGCAACAACCCGCCACATACACGATTATGTCCGTGGTATCAATCTATCATGTGACAAATTTGAGCAATTTCATTGGTCGCAGACACAAGAACAGAAGACCTGCGTGAGGTCACTGGAAGGAGTTTAAAAAAAAAATCTATTTTTGTCAAATTTTGTAGATACACTGTTACAGTGTTAGCGTCGGACAGCGACGATATATGTGACCCGATTTCACGAACCGGGTCTTAACTCGCAAGCAGCGATTGTGGTAGAGGCCCAAAAAAGGTTCAGTGGGTCAAAAGTATGGATTTTGAGTTTTCACTTGAAATGGATTCTGCCACCATTAAACTTCAACTTCATGCATTGGACTGTGAAATTCATATTGTAAATGCATTAAAACACATTTTAAATGACATACCCCATGGCAATTATCCTATTTTAATCGCCTGTAAAGACTAAATTTTTGATTGAAAACTGTAAACTGAAACCCTGATCGGGCCCCATCATGTTATATATCTCTGGAAAGCTTGTGACCTTAACCTGCTTCTGCTCGCGTGCTCGTTTTGAAATCTAACCAATCAGAAGCATGGTATTGCAAAACTTAGGCGTAAACACAGAGTGAGAGAGTTGAAAACTTCGACCAATGAGAGGTTAGGATAGACTCTGTCTCTAGTTACTGAAAGGCAACGCGCAACGGGATTGGTCGAGAGGGAGACAACTTGCTGCTTGCAGTTTCGAAGCAACATGGATATGATGCAGACGATCTCTTTCGAAAGATTGACTTTTTTGCTCAATTCTCGGTCATTTACAACCCTACCAGTCGCAGATCAAGGAGAACTTGGAGCATTGTTAATAAAATATTTCAACTCAACCGATTCCGACGATGAAAACGAAACTGACCGTGACGATGACTGCCTCAAAACTGTAAAACCTGCTTCGACTCCGACTCGGCGACTGCTACACTAGTCAGTGACTTGTGCTAGGCCTAGGATGGGTCAAAAATCTTTGAACCCCGTTTTCTCAAAACGGCCATCTGCTGGGTTACCCTCTTTAACACCCTATAACTTCCTCATTTTTTGTAGTAGAGCAATAAATCATATATCAAAAGAAAGGTAAATGTTTGTAGATGATGTAAATGCTAATATATTAAAATCTGCCATTTTCACCTTAAGACCCACTTTGTGGTGATGGGTCACATATGCCATATAATATGGGAGACTGATTAGTAGATATAAAGATGGTGGGAACGATCCTGGAGGCAATGCCCGGAGGCAGTGCAACTCCAGGAAAGTCCCGAATTTTTAACGATACAGATGCATGAAAGTTAAGAAGTTACATTTTCAATTTTCAGACTCACTCGTCAGTGGTTTCAGTAACTGAGTGAGTAAGTTCAGTAAACACAGCACTTGACTTGCGAATAAAAAATTGTGTTCAATTTTGAAATGGGTAATTATAACAAAATGTCATATATAAAAACACAATGCTTTTACCTTTTCTACAATCCCAAGCTCTCCTTTCTTCATTATGTCTCTGATAATCGTCGCTGCTCGGTTGGACACCGAAACAGACGCCGCTAAGATTCGCATGAGGAGCGGTGTGGTTGAAGACGCCATGTTGTATCGTAGATAAATTGAGGCCGGTGTCGTGAGAAATAAATACCCACGTGAAATAAATACCCGTTGCATACACTAGAACCGTTACTGTTTCATGTGAGAAATAATATTGAGATTTAAGTGCTCGATCTACAAGGAAAGAACCGAGAAATAGAGCGGATCTACATCTTTGCCGATAAATCAATGTACAAACGCATGCCACTTAGTTTCGTATTTTCCAAAATGGCGCACAATATAAGCAAGCACCCATGCAGACAAAAATATTTTAAAATAAATTTTAGAAAAACATCACTGACTTCTCAATATTTAATGATGAATGCCACAAGACGCCTCTGAATGTATTCAGGAGCGAATCTTTCCCAAACAGCAAATAATTCAAATAAGGAAGTGGTATTTATTTCACGAGTTAGATATTGTATGCAACACCTGTCAGCAGACAGCCTTGTCGCAATAACAAATGGGGGAAAAAGTTATTGATTGGTTATAACTCAGGATGGCGAAGGCATATTGATTGTTGCAATATAATTTTTGTGTTACGAAAATAGTTTAAATATAAATTTTGCAACAACTAGACTACTTATTAACAGCGCGTGGAGGGTGCGCGTGGACTGTCATCAGAACGACTCTCCGAATCCTTTGATCTCAGGCGGTCAATCCTGGATCCGTTCCAGTGACTAGTGACGTCATCATGAATAAAATGTCATGCCTGGTAGAATGATATTTTCACATCTACGAATCAGAATCAGATGAAATATTAAATAAGAATCTGTGAAATATCTGTAGCCGTGCTTGTCACGTGTCGTGTGTGTCGTGTGTGTGTGTAATTAAGTCTACATGAAATCCTGCTGATATGATTAAGAGCTGATAAAACACTTTCGTCCAAACAATCTGAATATATTTCAATACTAGTCTGACGGTGTGCTTGTGTGTGGGGGGTTTTCTTCTTCGTGGGTTTTTGTTTGTTTGTCTTCTTCAGCATAATGTGTAATCAAAGTTGAGTCACAGAGAGACTGAAGAAATTGTGGCTACAAGCTATGAGGAGATGATCAATAAGAATTATAAATTTAAAAAAATTAAAATTAAAGGCTACTGAGTAGGCATAAATGTGTAAAGTGGCACAAAGGTAACGCGTTCGACTCGCATAGGCTACAATAAAACCGAGTTCGAATCTGGGTACAGGGGAGTTTTTACTCTCATTCTTCACTAGGCCTTACCGTCTGAACGTGGAGTCTTTCGGATGAGACGATAAACCGAGGTCCCGTGTGCCCATGCACTTAGCACACGTTAAACCCAGTGACAACGAAAAAGTTGTCATTTGGTCAAAATTTACCACCACCCCCCTTTCCTTCCTCTGTGACCTGTCACACAAAAATAGCATGCAAAAAAGAACAAAAGAAATAATGGGTGGCGCGCCTCTGGCTGCGATGCCCTTTCCTGGGAGTGGGAGCAACCCGAATTTCACAGAGACGCCTCTGCGACTATAAAGTACCAAATAAGTTGGAGGATTACTGATTAAGAACATGTTTAGTCTTACCATTTATCTATCTGCTTGTCTGTCTGTCTGTCTGCTCTCTCTCTCTCTCTCTCTCTCTCTCTCTCTCTCTCTCTCTCTCTCTCTCTCTCTCTCTCTCTCTCTCTCTCTCTCTCTCTCTCTCTCTCTCTCTCTCTCTCTCTCTCTCTCTCTCTCACACACACACACACACACACACACACATACGCACGCACGCACGCACGCACGCACGCACGCACGCACGCACACGCACGCACGCACGCACACGCACACACACACACACACACACACACACCGATGCAGAAGGATTATCCTTTATTCTTCACTGTGACCACATACATTAATTAGGGGAAGACGGGGTAAAAAGCGCATGGGCGGGTAAGAAGCCCACCCCAATTATCTCATGAAATAAAGAAAATTTCAGTCAAATTTGCCCATGAGACGAATGCTAAACATTAACGCTCGTCTCATGGGCAAAATAAGACTGAAATTTGCTTCATTTCATGAGATAATTGGGGTGGGCTTCTTACCCGCCCATGCGCCTTTTACCCCGTCTTCCCCTACATGCACTGACAATGACGGAAAACACATGTATTTGATAATTATTACGTACAATTATGTAAAGTCAAAGGGGAGAAAAGCAACAGGGGAGTAAAATCAAAGGAAAGGAAACCAAAAGTTAAGGCACACGACTCGCTTCTTGCCAATCTGCTGTTCTGTTTCTTCTTCATTTTCTGCGTTCCCAGGACAGAAAGCTATCTGCAGTATCGACGCCAATGATTTTGGTTTTCAAGTTATGAACTCACTGGGCCTATCCCTTTCTCCGGGTCGGGATAGGGTTAGATAGGGATAGGGTTATGACAGAACGCCCGGGAAAGGGATAGGGTTAGGATTAGGGTTGCGGTTAGAAATGGAAAAAAGTCAAGACAAAATGGCCGCTTGCCGTTATCCAATGAAATTGCAAGGAGCTGGCGTCAATACTGCAGATAGCTTTCTGTGTTCCCATGCCAAATGTTGTTGTTTTTATATAAAACACACACACACACACACACACACACACACACACACACACACCAAAAACGTATATGTGTCCGGTTTTCACTGGTCTCCCCACTGCATTCATCTGACACATTCCGATTTCGGAGGAGCTCAAAGAATAAAATTATTTGGTAGATTTTTTTGGGTAAATAAAAGATAGGAGAATGGGCCAATAAGGCATAAATGACAAAAAGCAAAGGAAAAAGGCAGATTCAAAGAGTGACAGATACTGAAGAGGAACTTGAGTTACAATAACTTCCAGAAAGTGGGGGGACTATTTGTACGAAAGACCCCCGGTAAGCCCTCTTATAAAAACAACAACAACCGTGATGGAGTTTTATAATAATAATTTTGTCTTTTCCAAACAAAATTATAGGCCTATCATTTAAAAGATCGAAGATAGTTCTACACCACTGTGCTGGCGATGATGAACATTCAATACATGGTATCCTCAGAAGTCGCAGTGTGGCTGCTCATGTGGCGGGGTGAAAATAAAAAACTGTCACACACGTAATGTTCTCATCCCTAGCTGGTGCATTTGCACCATATAGTGCCGGTTCAAGTGCTTCGGCTGTCTGGATGATCCCTGGAGTCCTTAAACCAGGGTAAGACAACAACACCACAGCAACACTGCGCAAAAATAAAGCCTCCATGCATGTAATTGACTTCTTGCAGTTTTTAATTTTTTTTTAAAAAGGTAGTTTATTTAAATGTGCCAAAATCGGGTGTCTTCAGGGAATTTCTGTGCCTAGCCTGCAGTGGAACAGAGAGAACAGAGGAACAGAGAGAAACCATGGGGGTTGTGTTGAAAATGTTAAGGGTGTGCACCCCACCGAATAAGGGTGTACATCCTGGTATTCCAATCTACCCATCTTTTTTGTGTGGCAAATATAGGCCCTATCCAGGCGTGTCAAAGAGACACTTGCGTTGTTATTGTGTTGGCAAGATTTGGGGAACATATTTAGAGGTTTTCCATGGAAAACAAACAAACAAAACAACAACAACAGCAACAACAACCAACCAACCAAACATACGAATCAATAAACCTCAACTTGTGATTCATATTCATGGGAATACATTTTCTTTTATCTTCAATTACGCTCACAAAATGATTATTTGGAATGGTTAAAATAGTGGTCCTTACAATTATATACTAGGCCAGCACGATACTTAAAACTGTCAGAACTTAACGTACACACACTCGCCTTCATCGCTTCAGAGGAGTCCAGGGAAACCCATGGATAAAACAAAGTTCCAACAAACCGACAGGTCAGTTTTAAGGGCCAATAATTCAAAATCTTGGACAGGATCCTGCAGTAACAAATCTATCAAAAACAAGATGGCTGCTTCTCTTTAACTAAGTTTTTAGCCTCACAGATTGAAAAAACCCCAACACCAACAACAAGGGAGCAACGTAGATAAAAGAAATAAACAAGTAAAATCCAACCAAATGCGATTGCTTTCAAGGGCCAAGCACTCACAATCTTGAACGACATCCTTCATTAACTTGCTCTACCAATACAAGATGACCGACTCTCTTAAATTTAGGTGGGGAGAGGATAGCTGGTGAGATAAGCCAACTCGAAATTTACAACACATAATTCAACTGTAGGTCTATAGCCTCTAAACTTAGATTTGTTAATTAAAATTAATCCGAGTCAATAAACGACTGAAATTCTGCTTAACGTCCTGCGGTCTGGAACAGACACACATGGGACACTGATAGATATGAAGATGGTGGGAACGATCCCGGATGCAGCGCAACACCGGGAAAGTCCCGAATTTTTAACAATACAGATGTGTTGTGAGAGAGTCAATAAACATTTCACTTTTTTTTTAAAGTGCGCGTGTTCCCATATGTGTATGAAAGAGTTATTCCTCCCCCCCCCCCCTCCCCCGTGGGAATACCGGGGGGTCTTTTGTATAAACAGTTCCCCCACCTTCTGGAAG
>JAGGCT020001684.1:30000-58135 GCA_017654935.2 Phymorhynchus buccinoides
TTTTCCCCCTTTCAAATATCAGAGATCTGACTCACGAAAATGGTGTTTTACGTCCTCTTGGTCTGAATCAGACACATATGGGACATTTGTAAATACAAATATGGTGGGAACAATACTGGAGGCAATGCCCGGAGGCAGTACGAAACCAGTAAAGTCCAAATTTTTAAAATTAATACAGATAGGTGTAGCGGTAACCACGCCTCGGTTAAACCTCATCAGCTATGGCACCGCTACAAGTATTTTGAGTTGACATAAGTCAACTAAAATAAGACATAAAAAAACATGACATACATGTGTCTGGTTAAGTGGATTTTCCCCCTCCTTTCAAATATCAGAGATCTGACTCACTGGGAGTAGCCTACATTTATAGTTTGCCAATTTATTTTTGTCAACTAAAATATGACATAAAAAAAACATGACATACATGTGTCTGGTTAAGTGGATTTTTCCCCCTTTCAAATATCAGAGATCTGACTCACTGGGAGTGGCCTACATTTATACAGTTTGCCAATTTCTTTTTTGTCAACTAAAATAAGATATAAAAAAACATAACATACATGTGTCTGGTTAAGTGGATTTTCCACCCTTTCAAATATGACATTCAGGCAAATTGTAAGACAAAACAGTCATACTCGTAAACGCACGCTCACACGCACACAGAGGCTACATACACACGCGCTGCGCGCCTATGCGTGCACACAACACAAAGACACACACGCACACACGCGCGCATACACAATCGCACACATACACGCGCGCGCGCACACGCTCACACACATACACGCATACGCACACACAAGCATACACACGCATGAAATACACCGGCGCATGTGCATGGAGAAAAGGAGAATACAACTTTGAAAAAAAAATCACCATCAAAAGAATTCAACAATAATGTTTTACCGGATGACAAAACACACACCAAACACACACACACACACACACACACACACACACACACACACACACACACACACACACACACTGACGCGCGCATTAAATACACTGGCGCATGTACATGGAGAAAACAACTTTGAAAAAAATCATCAAAAGAATGTAACCATGTTTTACATGATGACCAAAAAAAAACCAACACACGCACGCACGCACGCACGCACGCACGCACGCACGCACGCACACACATACAGAAGATGATAACGGGGAGAGAAGCAGACGTGTACACAGATGAAGACAAAGAAGAAAAAGAAAGAACAAATGAAAGGAAGAAATGTGTAAAAACAAGAACCATACAACCCTTCTTCTTCTTCTTCTTCTTCTTCTTCTTCTAAGATCGCTCAGACAGTTTCCTGTCAATTATGAGCGCAGATGCGTCATGCTGCCGTTATGCGCCTAACAAAAGAAATAGTTAGGCCCAGCAAGTCCGACTTCGGCTGGAGGAGGAAATGTTTTTGAAAGTGTTTCGTGAAAGAAAAAAAAAAGAAGAAAAAAAGGCAGGAGAATGGACCGGTGGTAAGGCAGAAAGATAGTAGATGACAGTAAGCAAAGGGAAAAGGCAGAGTCAAAGAGAGTGACGGATTAGAGGGAGTTACAAGCACATAACTTCCAGAAGGTGGGGGAACTATTTATGCAAAAGACCCCCCGGTATCCCCACGGGGGGACCAAACAACCCCCAAAACAAACAAACCTGACAAATGAGGAGAACAAGGACAATGTTAATAATAATAATAATCATAATAATAAAAGAGAAGAAAATCCGATTAATGTCCTTCAGTCTGGAACAGGCACATGTGGGACATTGACAGATATAAAGATGATGGTGGGACGATCCTGGAGGTACTGCAATACCGGGAAAGTCCCGAATTTTTAATCAATAAAGATAGACCCCCAAAAGGTATATAATAATAAAAGTGTGTGAATGAAAATCCGTTTAGCGTCCTCCGGTCTGAAACAGACACATATATGGGACATTAGTAGATATAAAGATGGTGGTGAAGAAACTGAAAAATGGTGTTTGACGTCCTCTCGGTCTGGAACAGACACATATGGGACATTTGTAGATACAAAGATCGTGGGAACAGTACTGGAGGCAATGCCCGGAGGCAGTGCAACACCAGTTAAGTCCCGAATGTTTAGCAATATAGATAAGTGTAGCAGTAACCACGCCTCGGTTAAACCTCATTGGCTATATGGTACCGCTACAAAGCTTAACTGCTTTATATATAGTATATATATGGTTCTTCTAGTCTTGAATTATGTTAACCCCTTGACTGCCACCAACGTATCACGTACTGACCTGATGACATCACTGATGATGTGATCAGATGAAGAGGAATAACCCTGATATGCTGGCTTTTGCTCTAACACAGTCAAGAGAGTAATATCCCCAGACCATTTTGCCAGATTGGCTCTACCAGTTATCTTTTTCATGTCATGATTTGCCCAATGATTTTTTTCTTTAGTTTTCTCTGGCAGTCAAGGGGTTAACACTTAAACAACACACACAACAGAACAAAGTGGCATACCTCGAAAGAAGTTGGGTTAAATGTAAACAAAGATAACGAAAACATTTCATCTGTATTGTTAAACAAATTCAGGACTTTCCTGGTGTTGCACTGCCCCCGGGCGGCGTTGCCTCCAGGATCGTTCCCACCATCTTTATATCTACTAATGTCCCATATGTGTCTGTCCCAGACCGGAGGACGTTAAACAGATTTTCATTCATAGAAATAGTGAGGCAAGGAGAGAGAGAGCTACTTTTCCTTACTTCGCTATTATCCTCTTTCCTTGCCTGACTATTTCTTCTTCTTCTTCTTCTTCGTTCGCTCAGACAGTTTCCTGTCATATGAGCGTAGATGCGTCATGCTGCCGTTATGCGCCTAACTAAAGAAATAGTTAGGCCCAGCATGTCCGACTTCGGCTGAAGAAATCTTTGTAAGAATTTTTTTTTTTTTTTTTAAAGGCAGGAGAATGGATGGACCAGTGAGATAGAAAGATAGCAGATGACAGTAAGCAAAGGGAAAAGGCAGAGTCAAAGAGAATGACAGAATTAGAGGAAGTTACAAGCACAGAACTCCCGGAAGGTGGAGGAACTATTTGTACAAAAGACCCCCCGGTATCCCCACGGGGGAACCTCAGTATTTAACCCTTTCACCGCCAAAGTCCATTTTAACCCAGTTTCAACACCGCACTAAAAGGCAGTCGCAAAAAGAGAAAGTTTTGGGAAGGGGACCTTATTTTATGGATACTGCAGATGGACTACCCAGGTAAATTTCATGGAAATTGTTGGTTGAATATTGTTGATGTTTACAAAACTTCTGCCAAATACAAAAACACGACAAAAAAAGGAAGGGAGGGGAGGAAGGTGGGGGTGGGAGTGAGTGATAAAAGGATGAATTGGGAAAGATCGAAATGGGAAGTCGTGGACGAAACGGGACGCGGTCCCCCAGCAATTTAAAGGCAAGAAGGTGAGACAGTGCGTGCACAATTCAACACAGTGAAAAAGAACGGTAAAGGCAAAGCATGGTAGCACCCCCCCAAAAAAAAACACCCACCAACCCCCCCCCAAAAAAACCCACAATAACCTCCCCTCCCCCTCCTCTCCGGTTCATCTCAATTGCGCCTATTCTAATGACCCCTATACTGACTCAATTGCGCCGGTGTCGATTGCAGCCCGTTGTAGTAGTCATCAGTCGCGCCCCGTTCAAATGGTTGACATGGTTCGTGAGAAAACAGGACATAATTCATATACAAGTTTTGCATAATATATAAATTGAGATTTTTTGCTTCAGAAAAAATTGAGAGCTCTAGCTAACATTCCTTATAAAACGATATAGGTGAAGACGGGGTAAAAAGCCCATGGGCGGGTAAGAAGCCCATACCAATTATCTCATGAAATGAAGCAAATTTCAGTCACATTTTGCCCATGAGACGAGTGTTAATGCTTAGCATTCGTCTCATAGCACTCGTCTCATGGGCAAAATGTGACTGAAATTTGTTTCATTTCATGAGATAATTGGCATGGGCTTCTTACCCGCCCATGGGCTTTTTACCCCGTCTTCACCTACAGAACACGGAAGGTCAGTAGCTTTTCTGGTTTTGATGCTATACAGTCGTCGGAAGACAAACTTCTAAGATACACCGACTGCAGAAACCAGGCGCAACTGATGGTGCTTATATGCCTGGATAGGCGCAATGGACTACTTGTTTTCAAAATAGACGCAATTACAGTCTTGGGTGCTTCACTGACTTTAAGGGTACGTACACATACATGCGGAGATTCCGTGATGCGGAAACCCGTGCGCAATCCGTAAATAAGTAAAAGAAAGAAGGGAAAAGATTTGCGCACGTGTCCGTATTTCCCCAGGCTAATCCGTAACATTTTTACACTTCTTTCTTTTACTTATTTAGGGGAAGACGGGGTAAAAAGCGCATGGGCGGGTAAGAAGCCCACCCCAATTATCTCATGAAATGAAGCAAATTTCAGTCTCATTTTGCCCATGAGACGAGCGTTAATGTCTAGCATTCGTCTCATGGGCAAATTTGACTGAATTTTTCTTTATTTCATGAGATAATTGGGGTGGGCTTCTTACCCGCCCATGCGCTTTTTACCCCGTCTTCCCCTACGGATTGCGCATGGGATTTCCGCATGAACTGTGTACGAGGCCTGACTCGGTACGGATCAAGACATAGTGGTGTAGAACGGTGTCAATGTTGATGCTCATGATGATGATGACACGTGGGGTGGGTGGACATGGATACTTCTAAACGCTGAAACGGACCAAAACGGGCCGAAACGGACTCAAGCTAAAAGGCTTGATATTTGGATCTAGATACCAATGCTGTGTGCCCATGCCGGTGTCGCGTTCTCAAAATGGATTTGTTCTCAACATGTCTGCGCATGTGCGAAATTATTTTTTGTGTAGGCCTATTTGACGGTTTCAGGTTAGGGTTAGGGATAGGTTTAGGGTTAGGGTTAAGAATAGGGTTAGGGATAGGTTTAGGGTCAATTTAGTGTCGAATACACAAAAGATAAAATGTGATGGCACGTCATGATCGATTTCGCACATGCGCAGACATGTTGAGAACAAATCCATTTTGAGAACGCCACACCGGCACACGAGTGTGCATGCATAATTGTATATATATATATATGTGTGTGTGTGTGCGCGAGTGCAATGCGCATGCATGTGCGAGTGCGCATAGTCAGGTAAAGAACAAAAACGAAAAGAAAAACTAGAGCGTGGGAGAACAAAACCCACCCCGCTAGATCAACCAGCCGCGCGGCAGCATTTTTTAAAACTCCAGTGACCTTGACACTGACCTTGTCCAATGACCTTCATTTTCGAACTTGGCCTAGATATTTTCTAAATCACCTATCAGCTTGAGACCGTTTCAGTCGGTGTCCGTTTCGGTGTTTAATAGTCAGTAACCGGGTGGACATTGTCACGTGTCGTGTGGCCGGCCCTTAGGCGACCGAAGCCACACTGTAGCCAAGCGTCGCAGAGGGGTCGATGTGGGTGAGGGTGAGGGTGTGGGTGAGGGTGAGGGTGTGGGTGAGGGTGATCAGGGACTGGAATGTGCTTGAAGCTTGAAGCGTTCGTTCGTCCGGGTTCGGGTTCAGTGCTGTTACTGTTAGCAGTCACCTGCACAACGAAGGAATACAATGAAATTAAACGAAATGAATAAATCAATCGGTCAATCAATCAGTCAATCACATAATTAATCAAGCAGTCAACCAATTATCAATCAATTAACAATTACATGTAAGTCAATCAATCAGTTAATCAGTTGATCGAACGCGGATCACTTATATCAATTATTAATCGATAGATCAATGAGCGAACGACTTGAACGGGTGAATCCATCCATACTCATTGAAGAACGAACGAATGAGTGCATGAACCAATCAATCAATCAATCGTGATGATGTCAGACTTCCATTTTCAGAGATGCATAGCCTCAAATCCAGTACGCACGCACGCACGACTTCACTTTAAAGGGCCAGCCACACGTCAGCTAAAATCGCACGACTGTACGATTCGATTCGATCACGTGATCTCGAAGCGCGAATCACATTTTGTTCTTGGAGACCACATGATCGAATCGTATCGTACAGTCGTACGATTTTAGTGGACGTGTGGCTTGCCCTTTAGGGTAGTCCAATATAATGTCCCCCATTGTTTGTTTGATTTTTTTTTTTTTAATCCCCGCTGGGATGTCACGTTCTTGTCTTTGTCTGTGTGGTTATCGGTGTAGGAGGCTACAGAATACTTTAAAACAAACGAACATATATTTGCAACTACTGCCTTTTGTAAGAGCGAATTCCCTTTTCAGTACTGACAAGCAAGGGCTTCACTCTTGCTGTCAGGGGCGTTAATAACCCTAATTGCAGTGGCCAATAGGACAGAAACAGCTGGAGGGGCCTTGTTGGTGGCCTATATGCCCTGGAAGGGGAGATAGGGGCAAGTAAGTAAGTAAGGGCTGGGTGTTCTCGGACTAGCCAGGGGTGCTCGGCCGTGCAAGCCCTCTTATCTATCTATCTAGCTTTGTTTTTGTTTTGTTCTTCCCTCGCTGCATCATTAACCCCAGTACATGTCAGTAACAGACCTGTTTACTCAATTCTTTTCGAGTAGTATTCCACTCAATTTGGACCTCTACTTCTCTTCAAACCCGAAAATAATGCTCTTTAATTAATTCTTGATTGCTACTCATTTTCAGTGAACATTATTTGATGGTTTAATGAATAAAACTACACATTTTGCACCAAAACTACTCATTTCAACTATCCAGACTACTCAAGACTTGTGTAGGGGGTAAACAGGTCTGCAGTAATTGCCGGTCACAGCAGGTGGACATTATTGGAAGAAGAAGAAGAAGAAGAAGAAGAAGGGTGTTATGCGAATGTTATGAATAAATGGAAGGAAACACCATTGAGGTGTTGATGGCTCTTCTCCATTGTTTTAATATCTTCAATCTTCCGATTCACTAATGCCATTTTCAAGTTATCTGTGATAGCATCAAGTATAGCCCCACGCCAACTAAAAAACCCACCAACCTGAGTGTGTCACGACGTTGCCTAAACGTTATTAGTATTAGGTACTAGGTACTTTATAATCACAGAGGCGTCTGTGAAATTCGGGTTGCTCCCACCTGGAGAGTGCATCGCAGCCAGAAGCGCGCCAGCCATTAAAAAAAAAATTTGCATGCGGTTTTTGTGTGACTGATGAGGAAGGAAAGGGGTGGGTGGGTACATTTTGACCAAATGACAACTTTTTCGTTGCCACTGGGTTTAACGTGTGCTAAGTGCATGGGCACACGGGACCTCGGTTTATCGTCTCATCCGAAAGACTCCGCGTTCAGACCGTAAAGGCCTAGTGCAAAGTGAGAGGAAAAAATCCCCTGTACCCAGGTTCGAACTCGGGTTTACTTGACACGAGGCGAACGCGCTACCACTGTGCCACTCTACACTCTTTTGCTAGCATCGCAGATGGGCGCCGGTGTCATGAGAAATAAGTACCTACCGTGAAATAAGTACTCTTCAAAAGCGCACTAGAGCCATTCTTCTTTCATGTGATAAATAAGTCAACTATTATTTAAAACATTGATATTTAAGTGCTCAATCTACTCGGAAAGAACCAACAAATAGAGCGGGAGGGTGTAAATCTACATTTCTGCCGATAAATCGATATACAAAGCCATGTCACTTAGTTTCGTGTTTTTAAAAATGTCGGTCGATATAAACAACCATCCGTGTAAACAAAAATAAATAATAATAAATATTAGAAAAATATCCCTGACTTCTCGGTATTTAATAATGAATCTTCTGTTCTTCCTGCATGCCATAAGACGCCTCTGAATGTATTTAGGGGCGAATCTTTCCCAAACAGCAAACAATTTGAATGAGGAAAAGAGCATTTATTTTATAGGTAAAATATTTTATGCAACACCGGTAAACATCTTCCACGTGGTCATTATAAACCAGCGCATTCCCGTTCATTTAACGCGTTATATAACTATCTTGACTATTTAACCCTTTCACCGCTAATGTCGCATTTTAGCACCACATTGATTTAACCCTTTCGCCGCCAGCCATTCTTCAGCGAAACTAATTTCCATTAAACTTACCTGGGTAGAGAAAATAATCTGTCAGTTATTGGGGATTTCTCTTTAAAGAGATATTTAAAGTAAGGTCTATCCTTACCTCCCAGAATACATAGGGTCTTTGAATAACACACCCTGATTTGATGCCTTTTAGTGACAATGGGTGTTAAATCATTGTGGTGCAAAAATGCGACGTTGGCGGTGAAAGGGTTAACACCCATGCTACTAAAAGACATGAAAGTTGGATCAGTTATCCAATATCCTTATGTTGCTAATTTTAGGAGATAAGGAAAGGATTCATTTGACGCATGTCACTCTACTGTATTCACAGTACTGCAGATGCCAACTTTTCTTTACCTATGTAAGTTTGAGAGAAAATGTTGGATGAAAAATGGCTGGCGGCGAAAGGGTTAAAACCGTAGGGACTTGTCTGGTATTGCAGTACATCCATACTTAAAAATAAGTAACGTGGCGGTACCATAGCCGATGAGGTTTAACCGAGGCGTGGTTACTGCTACACCTATCTTTATTGTTAAAAATTCTGGACTTTACTGGTGTTGCACTGCCTCCGGGCATTGCCTCCAGTATCGTTCCCACCATCTTTGTATCTACAAATGTCCCGTATGTGTCTGTTCCAGACCGAGAGGACGTAAAACACCGTTTTTCATTCATGGTATTGCAGTACCTCCAGAATCGTCCCACTATCTCTATAGTGATTAGAAATGTCCCAATATGTGCCTGTTCCAGGCTGGAGGACGTTAACCCTTTCACCGCCAGCCATACTTCAGCAAAGAATGTCCATTAAATTTACCTGGGTAGAGAACAAAATCCATCTGCAGTATTGTGGATTCTTCTGTGACATATAAAATAAGGTCTATCCTTACTTCCCAAAACTAAGACAATAGGGTGTTTGGATAATAGACCCCAATTTGATGCCTTTTAGTGACATAGGTGTTAAATCACTGTGGTGCTAAAATACGACTTTGGCGGTGAAAGCGTTAAACGAACTCTCACTCAATTTAATCGTTTTGTAAAATAGGTGATCGCTTTTAGGTCTCTTTCAAAAAATGACCTGGCAGAGGTTTGAAAGGATAGGAACTATTTGGCGCTAGAAGAACTGACGATGGCTTGGAGTCAAAGCGGACTATCTTTAGATAGTCCATTGACATATTATTGAACTTATTACGAAAACTAATAACTTGTATAAAAAAAAGACAGCAGAAATATAAAAAATCATAACCCCCTTTTTATATTTCTGCAGTCATTGTTTGATACAAGTTATTAGTTTTTGTAATAAGTCTAATAATACGTCAATGGACTATCTAAAGATAGTCCTTTTTGACTCCAAGCCATTATTATATATATATATATATATATATATATAAACGATCAAAAATTGAAGAAGAAAAAACAAACACACCATTAAACTTTCCTCTTATGTATATATATATATATATAATTTGCTTTGATAAAATTGTTTTGGTATCCAATGTATGTTTTGTGAACCTAAGAAACAAACTCAATTACTTTAACTTTAACTTTACGATTTGTTTTATATATATATATATATATTTTTTTTAATAATAAATTTAATTTTATTTATTACAGGGTGCCCAATTTTACAATTGCCGGTGTTACTTGCATTCAGGGTTTCTTTAAGGGTGTAGTCCTACCAAAAAAGCCTCAATATACAAAGAGTTCGCCGTCCGCAGGATGGAAGTTCAGTTTAACGTCGCGTATCGGCTTTCGCCATGTACGACGGGCTGAACAAACCAACCAGGGTATAAACAAAAATTTATATTCCTGAATCACTGTCTTAGCCAAAAGGCAGAGAAGCGATCAGAATATCAACCGCCCCGTCCGCAGCTGACTGAAGCCGTTTTTATAAAAAAAAACTCCCACCCTTTCACCTACACTACAGGTTGGGGATAATTGTGAACTCACTCACTGCCTCTGTTACCACACTAACACTTCCCACCTTTTTCACCTTCCAGGTGGGTGGGAAGTAAGAAAGTTGGCTTCATTCTATGCAAGCTTTTGAAGGTTGCGAAGTAATCACTCTTTGTGACATTTAGGCTCTTTGGTCCTACCCTATGTAATGAGGTGTTACTAAATTCTTTTAGTCATAAAAAATATATCTATTCCATGAAATTATCCAAAAATTTAGCCTGAAAGTAAAACGCAGCCTAAAAAACACCCCAATATAACTTAAAAAAGAAGAAAAGATACCCTATGTAATGAGGTAACTAAATTCTTTTAGTTATAAAAAATATATCTATTCCATGAAATTATCCAAAAATTTAGCCTGAACGTAAAACGCAGCCTAAAAAACACCCCAATATAACTTAAAAAAGAAGAAAAGATTATTTTTTTCCCGTGAAGGCTAGGTCTACCCCCTTACCCATTTATGTTCACCACCCCATTTTGGGACGCTAGGTTTTAGGGCTTAGTCCCTCGATCGCCCATGGAAATGTGCATACAAATCCTTCTAGACCATCCCAATTTGATAGATGCAGCATCCTTTGACATGCCTGGTACAAACATGTTGTTGTAGATGATGAAAATGATGTTTTACGTCCTCTCGGTCATAGACACATATGGGACATGTAAATACAAAGATGGTGGGAACAATACTGGCTGCAATGCCCGGAGGCAGTGCAACACTAGTAAAGTCCCGAGTTTTTAACAATATGGATAGGTGTAGCGGTAACCAAGCCTCGGTTAAACCTCATTGGCTATGGTACCGCCACTAAATATTAATGATTAAATATTTATGAGTCTAATGTTGTTGTAGAAGTTTATTTGACGGAGTATGGCCCTAAAACCAAAGATATTCTAAAAGGGTAAGATGGACTATTTAAGAGCTCGGCGAACCGGGCTGATAGAGTTATCGTTAGTGGCGACAGTACACCATTCACAGTGGAGGCTATCCAAAAACTCAGACTGGAACTTGAACGGAGAATTCAACTGGCCTATCGACGTGTAAAGTGTGTCCTGTTTAAAAGGGACATAACCAGTGTTTCTGTCCTCACTACTCATATAGGGAAAAGAGACCGGATGCTTATCTTCCCCTGTACAGTCTTTGCTAAAACCTAGCGTCCCCAAAATGGGATGGTGGGTATAAATGTTTTTGCACTTTTCATACTTCTGGTCTGCTACCGGGGCTCTCTTCTATTTTCATGTGTTGTATTGGAACTTAATCATCTGTGGCTTTTTTTCCCTTTTGTTTTATATTTCGTTTGGCGTTTACCTTTGTATGCTTTCGTTTGTTTTTTGCACTCTTAAAGACACACTGACGCACCACGATTAAGTCCCTTGTTTTTTTCTAGGTAGCTGTGACCCACATACATATGTCCCCAACTTCAAATTGAGGTTGCTCTTTAAAATGATGTTTCGTTTTGAAATTGGGGGCATTAGTATGGGAGTCAAACCTGGTCAAAACAAGATTTCTTACCAGGCATAAGAGGGAAAACACGTGAAACCCGTGATTTTGACACGTGATCTGGTGGGTCTTTAAAGCTAGTGCCAGTGGTTTTGTTCTCCTCTCTTTTTTTGTCCTTAAAGGCATAACAACCGATCCCAGGGATCGGGTCTCGCTAGTCAGAAACGTTCTGCCTCGCAGCAAGAAGCCTCTCGCTCGCAGTGGCTCGCCACAACAGGGGAAAAAGAAGAAGGGTGAAGCGGTCTCTGTGGTGCGCAGCGATTCAAATGATGGCGCGCGCCGAATGAATGAAAATCTGTTTAACGTCCTCCGGTCTGGAACAGACACATAATGGGACATTAGTAGCCTATATATATAAAAGATGGTGGGAACGATACCGGAGGCAATGCCCGGAGGCAGTGCAACACTAGTAACGTCCCAAATTTTGAACAATACAGATAAGTAATGATGATGCGCGCCTCGTGCCTCCCTCCTTTTATACACCTGGTGCGGCTCTAAACCTTTCCTGTTGTTCTACTTAGCTACATTTGTTGACTAAACAATGAAAAACAAGAGGCAAAGCCTTCAAGGATCACACGAACAGGCACATGTGGGACAACACCAAACAAAGATTGAGGGGGGTGTCTAAAGTACAAGATTGCCAATAAAATGTTAAAGTACAATGAAACTATCGTTAATGGATACAACTAAAAATTAAAAAAAAAGTGCCCGTGCCGAGAATCGAACCCGAAACCATTGGCATGACAGACAGCACTCTACCAATGAGCTATGGAGGCTTTCAGTGTTGATGAGTTTCTTAACTCATGTTGCCTGTTGAATACTCTCTAACCCACTAATCTAAAATGGTATCTGTTATCCGTTTACAGTGTTGTTTTAAGTGTTTAATTATTCAAATCATTACTGTTTGAAAGCTTGCATAAACATCTATATGTATGCAAAGTTTGAACAATGTACGCCTTCTATTTCCCGAGAAAATGCCAACGTTAAAGTTTGGAGATTAGACCATGGACGCAACACACACACACATACACACAACCGAACAACTATCATACTACATACTATAGACTATTTGAGTGAGCCAAAAACGAAGGCGACTGTAGGATCATTGTCTTAACAAGGGAATTAATAAACTCGCTGGCGGGAATAGAGCGGATCCTTGATGATGAGGAACTACAGTGACTAGTTTGAGAAATGGCTGTAAGGCCGGGTTCACATTAGACGCGTAAGTTCCGTACGGAACCCCCTAAATAAGTGGAAGAAAGAAGGATAAAAGTTTATGCATATAGGGGAAATTCGGACATGTGCGCAAATCTTTTCCCTTCTTTTGTTTCACTTGATTTTTGGATTGCGCACGGGTTTCCGCATGGAATATCCGCTTATGTGTGTACACGGCCTTAAGGTTAAAAAATCACAATAATCCATTCATTCATACTTAGACTGACGTGACCTGTGAAATCTAGTCAGGGCTCACAGGGACTCCCATTTGGGGGTCTATGAAGTACTAAAATTCTAAAGAACCCTCTAAAAGAATGTGCAGGGGGTCCTAGGGATGCACTAGAAACATTTTTTTAACATTCGCAATGCCACTGGGACCCTCTATCCCGTCTCTAGGACCCTCTATACTGTAAGTGAAGGAGTCCCTGGGACCCCTTGTTTTGCGGGACGATTGGGAGCCCTGCTAGTTGTTCACATCTTGATTATTTAAAAAAAAAATCGGGACTTTCCTGGTGTAGTGCATATCTCCAGGATCGTCCCACCATCTTTATAGTTATGAATGTTCCATACAGTATGTGCCTGTTCCAGGCCGGAGGACGTTAAACGAACCTTCATCATCATTCACACTTCGTGTTGATGTACCCTGGCTAAAAGACTCCAGGGATCATCCCAAACAGCCAAGGCCCACTGGAACACTATGGTACAAATGCATCAGCTAGGGGTGAGAACATTACGTTTGTGTGTGACCGGTTTTTTTTATTACCCCGCCACGTGAGCAGCCACACGCCGTCTTCGGGGGATTTTGGAGACTGGCGATGTTATTCTAGGAGACTGTCATGGCTAAAGACAATCCCCGCATAACTATGCATAGCATAACAACATTTTGATGTAGCCTTGGTGTTCTAGCCTATGTCAATTGGTCTGACACAGCCTTAAGCCAAGGCGGAATTGAAGTTGGTAAATTTTAGCATTAAAGTTGACATTTTATTTCTGCATTGAAGTTCGTGTATATTCATACTAAACTTGGACAATTTTGGCACCAATTTGAAATTAGATCTCAGTTTTGAAATATTTTTTCTTTGCTTTTTAGATAAATAAATGGTCAGGTCAGGTCAGGTCAGGTCAGAGAATGAGGACAACTAGGCCTCGCGGCCTCTTAATGTGTCCTTTCTGATTATTTGTATATTTTCATGATTGGCATGACTAGGACGCTTTTAGATGTGTTAATCATATACACATTTCAATTGTTGATACCCGGTGTATGAAAACTACAAATGCGAGCAACTGCAAAACTGCTGTCAAAATAAAGACAAAATTAATTAACTACTGCTGAAAGTAAAAAATACAACAAACCAATTCATTTCTGGCTTTGGATGATACCGTACCTTCAATAGGAATTGTTCAGAAACGATTAAAGAGAGTAATCTTATGGTGTATGGGGGTGATCTTGCCTTCAATCGGTCAAACAGGGGAAGTTACTCTACCATCAGGTAGATCCCCAAAATAGGGATGATTACCATCTGGGGGATTGCTCGGAAATAATTAAGGAGAGTAATCTTATGGTGTATGGGAGTTATCTTGCTTAATTCAATCGGTAAAACAGGGGAAGTTACTCTACCATCAGGTAGATCCCCCAAATAGGGATGATTACCATCGGGGGGGAGGGGGCAATTGCTATCATGTATATTTTTGACATCTGTAGAGTCACCCCTTTCCAATAATGCATGATAGCAATCTGAAAGTGGTAACTGTCTGTCCGTTAACATGTGATTTATAATGGTACCCCTTATTGTGAAGCATTTTTGGTAAAGAGGACTCTACAGATGTCAAAACTGTATGATAGCAATCCCCCCCACCCCACATGGTAACAATCACCCTCCGAACATGCTGCGTTTGAGTAGATCTAGCTCTAGACACACTCGGTTTGTGCTTCTCCGCATCTGTTCTCTATCAAGCCATCTGGGTCAATCTCAACAACGCTATTTCTTTGCGAGTTCTCAGCGTATTGCAAGTTGGATCAGCTGAAATGTTTGCAAATCGTTCACTCGCTTCGCTTCACTCTTGTTGCTTTGACAATATTTGACCGAGTAAGTCGAGGTAAACAACTCTTAATTTTCACAAAGTGCTCTCCCCTATTTTTTGTTCTCCGAAAATCGTCTATTTCATTTACGCACCCATGAAGCGTTCACGGTTTGAACTGGGTTAAAAGAACATTTTCTTCCACAGTATGAACACAGCAGGTAAAATTCAACCCAAAATTAGCAAATATACAAAAGCTTCCAAGCCGTACGTTTCCCGGACATAGGAGGAAGGACAACGACAATGACAAAGAGAAAACAACAACAAACAATACCAACAATAATGAAAGCATAGCAAAGACAGAAACTGCCCACCACCCAAAAACACCTTGCATACAGACACAGAAAAACAACAACCAGTCACGCAGATAAGCACTTGCATGCAACAAGAGGGGAGGAGGGGGGAGGGGGGGGGGGGGGGGGGGGGATTCACACAATCAACGAACGCGGGAAAACAAAGGGCAGACAAGGAAAGAGATCTCATAAGGGGGGGAAACCCATCGACACAAAGAAAAGAGAAGGCTTCCAAAACAAGTCGTATTTATTATTTCCAGAGTAACAATTTAATATTTTTTAAAAACCCAACATAAGAACAAAAAGCATTTCTTCACAGTTTCACGGCAGCAACTGGCACAGATGAGAAAAGAAAATGTAAAAAGGGGGCACAATATACAACGTAATGACCAAAGGTGGGGTGTACATACATGTATATATATAGATAGATATATATACGCAAAAACCCATCCGTAATTTTTAAAAAAATGGAAGTAAGAAATATGAAGGTACACTACTGTCAAACCTCTATTTTAAGAATTCCCAAAAGTCAGGAAAAATCGGTCCGAAATAGGGCATTTACCGCGTGCCAGCGACCTTGAATTTCACCGAGTTGAATTTAGAGAGCTGAATCAGAAAGGTCAACGCAACTCGGGCAGAACGAGCGCGGGCAAGTTAGTAGTCTTGTATAGAGTTCGAACTCTCGTGGTAAATGCCCTATTGGAAGGGATCTGACAAAGGATCAGATACATAAATGATAGTAAGATACATTATTACATCCCCCCCCCAAAAAAAAAAAAGAGAAAAAAAGAAGTCAGTCTTAAAAACGAGAGGAGGTCTTCTAACGGAGGGTCTTGTAATAGAGGTTTGACTGTATATGCGTATACGTGGAAACCCATCTGCATATTTCTTACTTCCAATACATTTTTTGTTGCTGGAAGATTGCAGATTTGACATGCGCAGAGGTTTCCGCAAATAATACGTGAACACCACGCCCTAAAGTATCCTTGGCAAGCCAATCATGTGGGTTGGCTTTCTTTTGTTTACACATTTACTGACTGGTACACAAGAAAAAACAACTTATCTGGCCAACAATACATTACCCCCCCCCCAAAAAAAAAAAAAAAGGTAAAAAAAAAGGCATCAGATTCAAAAAGCAGCTGCAACAATTTTCACATTTTTTTTAATATAGTTATTTCCCCCTGAGCAAAAAAAAATTCAACTCGAGGAGAAAACGTTAACAACACAACGGAACGGGGAAGGCACAGTTTTGAGGAGGCGGGTTAACAAAAATTAAATATGTGTGAATGTAGATTTCAGGCGCATAATTATGGATGTTTAATTAAAACACGCTGAGCTTACCGGTGAGTTGATTCGAAACCCTTAAATCCAGCTCTTCACTCTCTTCACACACACACAAATAAAAACACCCCCCCTCCACCCCCACACACATAAAAAAATCATACCCCCTTTTCATAAATCTCTTACAAAAACATACTCCCCAAACCACTTTAAAAAACACATCAAAAGTAAACAAAAAACAAAGCAACAAAAACACTTCCATTGAGCTAAAATTCTTTGACACTGATAAACTGTCTTCCATCATTGCCTTGATGTGAATTTTTTTTTATATACATTTATTCTTTTCTGCGTTAAGCTGCCAAGCGATAATTATGCTGAATATCAGCCAACTAATGATGAAACTGCTGTAGTTCTAGGTTAATTAAAACAATCACAATCATTTTGTGCCCCTAACCGACTTTGACAAGAAACATCACTAGAAATGGATGCAAATACTGTCTAAATGAGAATAGTCAGTTCGTTAGTCTGTTATAGTCCCGTCAACAGCTATGGTTATCTCAGGACTGTCACCGCGTAAAGTTCGACCACGTATAAAAAAAACCCACACATCAATGATTTTTAACAACATCCAAAAACCTGAAGAAAAAAATAAAAATAAACAGTACAATTCACAACATGGCATCTCCATCATTGTACCCTATAGCTCATAATTTCACACAGTGCTGGAAACGTTTAGCCACTCGACTCTACTTATCGGATCCAGGTTAAAAAAAACAGTAAAAAAGGATAACAAACACATCCTAGTAATAAAAAAAACTATATAAAAAAGGCCATACAGGCAAATACGCACTGCAGAATGGGCAACATGTGCACACTCAAGCGTGTAAGGTCTCACGCATGAATGCCTGTGAACAATAAAAACAACAACCGGCATGTCATAAATTGTAAATGAGGATGGAGAGAATGAAAAACGGGGATGCGGGGGCTACTCTTAGTTTAAAACTCCCCCCACCATGACAAGGTGGAAGCTCGCGGGGGAGTAAATGAGAATGACTATGCTCAGAAACAAGTGCCCCCGAATGTAACATGTACCGGCAATGAATGATCAAGTCTGTAAATTCTGACAAAAAAACACACACGTAACAGTGAAAATGGGTTTAAAAAAAATCTTTTCCACAGACTTTTCATGAACACTGTCATTTTCAATCTAACTATACAGAAAAAAAAGTACTTGAAAAAAAGACAAAAAAAGACAACCATTCTTGATGAGACAGATTAGATTTCTGTCCCATTCACACAAACACACATAAGAAAAACCCCAAAGTATTAACCGACCCAACTCAATACACGAGACAAAAACATATCATGTGAATGTTGTTAAGGAAGCGACTGTATTATGCATTTTACATGAATCTAAAAAAACACCTAAAAAAACAACAACACACGCAGACTTTCACTGCAGATAACCCACACAACACACAGCTCCACATGCCTTGGCATGAGGCTGTGTCAGACCAGTTGACATAGGCTAGAACGCCAAGGCTACATCAAAATGTTGTTATGCTCTGAATGGTTGTGCGGGGATTGTCTTAAGCCATGACAAGCTCCCAGCATAACATCATCAGTCTAAAATCCCCCGAAGACGGAGTGTGGCTGCCCACATGGCGGGGTAATCAAAAACGGTCACACACGTAATGTTCTCATCCCTAGCTGATGCATTTGTACCTTAGTGTTCAAGTGCTTCTCGCTGTTGGGATGATCGATCCCTGGAGTCTTTTAGCCAGGGTAAGCCAACCAAGCAAACCAACAAACACAGCTCCACACCACCAGCCACTGTTCATACGTGAAACTTCATAAATCATTGTCTACAATTTACAATAAAAAAAATATAATAAACAAAATAACAAAATCGCCAGAAACTAGAGTTCAATCCCAGTGAATTATGCAGTGGAACCCCCCTTATAAGACCTCCCATTACAAGATAAGACCTCCCATTACAAGACTCCCTCCCATGTAAGACCTCCCATTACAAGACTCCCTCCCTTGTAAAGACCTCCCATTACAAGACTCCCTCCCATGTAAGACCTACTTCTTTGAGACATTGCCATTCTTTGTAAGTATTAAAATTACCTCCCTTATAAGACCCCTCCCTTATAAGACCTCCCATTACAAGACTCCCTCCCATGTAAGACCTACTTCTTTGAGACATTGCCCTTCTTTGTAAGTATTAAAATTACCTCCCTTATAAGACCCCTCCCTGGATGATTTTTGAAGGTCTTCTAAGGGAGGTTCCACTGTAGTAATTGACTGTTCAGATCTGTAGTGGAACCTCCCTTATAAGACCTTAAAAAATCATCCAAAATGAGGTCACATGTGGCGGTGCCATAGCCGATGAGGTTTAACCGAGGCGTGGTTACCGCTACACCTATCTATATTGTTTAAACCTCGGGACTTTACTGGTGTTGCACTGCCTCTGGGCATTGCCTCCAGTATTGTTCCCACCATCTTTGTATTTACAAATGTTCCATATGTGTCTGATCCAGACCGAGAGGACGTAAAGCACCATTTTTCATTCAAAATGAGGTCTTATAAGGGAGGGGTCTAATAAGGAAGGTAATTTTAATACTTACAAAGAAGAGCAATGTCTCAGAGAAGTAGGTCTTATGTGGGAGGGAGTCTTATAATGGGAGGTCTTATAAGGGAGGTTCCACTGTATTTTCTCACTAGCATGTACCCTCACGGTCTCCGTAAAACAACAACAACAGCAACAAAAAAACCCTTTATTTCTCCCCCCCCCCCCCCCCCCCCCCCCCCCCCCATTTCCAACGGCTAGAGGAGTATAATGACCGGTGACTAGCATTGGCCACTGCAACTAGGGTCATTAACGCCCTTGACGGCAAGAGTGAAGCCCTTGTTGGTCAGTATCCAAAAGGGCATTCACTCTTGCAAAAAGGCAGCCATTCAGTGGCCCAAAATAGGGCTATTGGCGAGAGTTATACCCGTGTTTGGTCAGTACTCAAGCATCTTCCCCCCACCCACCAAGGGCATTCACTCTTGCAAAAGGTGGTTGTTGCAGTGGCCAATAGAACGTAAAACAAACAAAAAAGAATTAAAAGGTAACAGCTCATTCATGATCATCGAATCATACATTTGTTCAGGCGATTAATATGAGCCTCTAACATCCATGGTATAAAATGCTAAAAAAAAAAGTACCAAAAAAAGAAAAAATGAAGAAGAAACGTTTGCTTGCAAGATATCTTCCTTTCTCTTAAAACAAATACCATCAGCAAAAGTTTAGGAAAACAAGACAAATGTATCCCATGTACAATGGAAAACAAGGGGTAACCCAAACAGTATATAAACAAAATCCGTAAATCGCTCGGTAAAATGTAAATGAACTATTTTTCAGCACACAGAAAAGATTTTAAAAACAACAAAACAAAAACAATGAAAGAACTGTATATCTCAGTAACAGGCCAATAATGTAGTCACCACACAATAAGACCTCCTTCTCCCCCCCCCAAAACCCCTCAACAACCCCAAGACAAGCCCCAAAAAACCTCAACAACCCACAACAACCCCAAGACAAGCCCCAAAAAACTCAACAACCCACAACAACAAGCCCCAAAAAACCTCAACAACCCACAACAACCCCAAGACAATCCCAAAAAAACCTCAACAACCCACAACAACCCCCAAACAAGCCACAAAAAAACGCAACAACAAATTTTGGCAGAAAAAGAAAAAAAAGCGTAAACAGTAATGTACAGCTAAATGTAATAAAATAAGAACAAAAAACACACAACTGACGCATCAATCTTGCATGTCATGTCAAATAAAGTTTTCCAGTGTCCAGTGTCCTTTCAGCTCAGCAAGTTTGTCTGTTGTTGTTGTTCAGATCAGAATTCGATACATAAAAACAAACACGGCAGTCACGATCAAGTTTCCTTCCATGCTAAATTAATATATATTATACATTATATATACAGTGGAACCTCCCTTATAAGACCTCCCATTATAAGACTCCCTCCCACATAAGACCTACTTCTCTAAGACATTACCTTTCTTTGTAAGTATTAAAATTACCTCCCTTATAAGACAACTCCCTTATAAGACCTCATTTTGAATGATTTTTGAAGGTCTTATAAGGGAGGTTCCACTGTATTAAACACGAGTTTTATTATGCAGAGAAACGCCTATGAAATAAGAAAACCAGACTGTAACACACACACACACACACAAAATATTTGAAAACTTTACACAGAGTTATCTTTGCGATCCTGGGGTTTATAAAATACAACCTGGATAACAAGAAGTTGGAGTCAGGCGATTAAATGTAAACTTGTGGCGGTACCATAGCCGATGAGGTTTAACTGAGGCATGGTTACCGCTACACCTATCTATATTGTTAAAAAACTCGGGACTTTACTGGTGTTGCACTGCCTCCGGGCATTGCAGCCAGTATTGTTCCCACCATCTTTGTTATTTACAAATGTCCCATATGTGTCTATGACCGAGAGGACGTAAAACATCATTTTCACCACAAGTTGGAGTCACCTGTATCATCATGCATCTTTCTCTAAAGTCGGTGTTGATAAGCCCCCCCGTGGGGATACCGGGGTGTCTTCCATACAAATAGTTCCCCCACCTTCTGGAAGTTCTGTGCTTGTAACTTCCTCTAATCTGTCTCTCTCTTTGACTCTGTCTTTTTTCCATGCTTTGTATCATCTACTATCTTTCTGATTTTTTGGGCCCATTTTCCTTGCCCCCCCCTAAAATCTTCCATATAGTTTTCTCATTTGAGCTCCTCCGAAATCGGAATGTGTCGGCTGAATGCAGCGAGGAGACCAGTGAAAACTGGAAAACGGCCCTGGAACGTGGAAGAAGAAGTGTTGATAAGCAAAAGAGACAACAACAACAATAAAACAGTGAGCTGCATTGGCCACTGCAACTAGGGTTATCAACGCCCTCGACAGCGAGAGTTAATCCCTTGCTGGTCAGTACTTAAAAGGGCATTCACTCTTGCAAAAAGGCAGTCATTCAGTGGCCTCAACTAGGGTTATTGGTGAGAGTTAAGTCCTTGTTGGTCAGTACCCAAGCATCTACCAAGGGCATTCACTCTTGCAAAAGGCAGTTGTTGCAGTGGCCAATAAGCAGATTCTCACTGAATCCTGTGTTCCATCCAACCAAAATTAATGTACAATGGTTCTAACCTCCAGAACTGCCCTTGAAGCTACTGCCGCAATAAAACCAGTTCTGATTTGCTGTTGACAATATATATTGCTAACCACCACCACCACAACAAAAAAGGATTAATATTTTCAATGTTATTTTGATGCAACTTCTTCTTCTTCTTCTTCTTCTGCGTTCCCAGGCCATAGTGGGTAAAGCACGTTTGTGTCTGGTTTTCAGCTTTCACTGGTCTCCCGGCTGCGTACAGCCGACACATTCCGATTTCGATCAAAGGAGGAAAATTATTTGGAAGATTTTTTTGAAGGCAGGAGAATGGGCCAATAAGTCAGAAAGATAGTACATGTAGATGATAGAAAGCAAAGGGAAAATGCAGAGTCAAAGAGAGTGGCAGATTAAGAGGAAGTTACAAGCACATAACTTCCAGAAGGTGGGGGAACTATTTTTATGAAAGACCCCCCGGTATCCCCACGGGGAGTGATGTTGCAACAACACTATACATTACTATCAAACCATCAAGTGACAAAATTTGTTTAAAACATTGGGGTGCATTTTTGTGTGTGAAGAGATTAAGCTTCTGTAGGCACTGGAAAAAATGGTGATGCCGCCGATAGATAATCAACATCAGTTCATTGGAGATAATAACTCCGGAATGCTTTTATTTTATTTTATTTTTTGTTGTTGCTTTAAAACAACTGAGAGGGGTGTATCCTCAGACCATTTTTTTTAGCCTGAATCTCATATTTACTTTTTTCATGTTATAATTCTTTTTTTTCTCTCCATTTTTCTTCGGCAAGTCAAGGGACTAAGAAACTTAGCCCAGCCCTCCCTCCCCCACTCCTGTCATCAATTATTTGTTTCACTATGAGAACGTGTGTATGTGTATTTTTTATTTTTTAAAACAACATTTTTTTTATATGTATGTATAACCAATGTATGTGTGTATGAGGGGGTCTTAGAGAGAGAGAGAGAGAGAGAGAGATAGAATAGACCTCCCACCTTCTGGAATTTGTTTTTTCTGTGATTGTAAGAATAGGCATCGCCTAAAATCTTTATCCTTGTCAAATAAGTTTCTCTTTGACCCTGGGGCCTTTTGTATTTCTCCCCCTTCTGGAAGTTCTGTTGCTGTTCTCTGACTCTGCCTTTTCCCATTGCTTACTGTCATCTGCTATCTTTCTGCCTTATTGGCCCATTCTCCTGCCTTTTTTTTAAGAAACACAAAGATTTTCTCCAGCCGAAGACGGACATGCTGGGCCTAACTATTTCTTAGTTAGGTGCATAACGGCAGCATGACGCATCTGCACTCATATGACAGGAAACTGTCTGAACGTTTGAAGAAGAAGAGGAAGAAGAAGAAATCAACTAAGCGGGATGTAACCCCAGCCAATTTGTTTTCAAATTGATTTTTTCCTTTTTTTTCATGTTATAATAGTTGTTTTTCTCTCCAATCTTTTCTCTCTCCGGCAAGTCAAGGGACTAAGAGAAAACCGACAGAACATGTGTGCAAAAAGGCTCAAAGGCATGTGTGGAGAATGTGTGGAGTGTGCAAAAAGGCTCAAAGGCATGTGTGTGGAGCTCAAAGGCATGTGTGGAGAATGTGTGCAAAAAGGCTCAAAGGCATGTGTGGAGAACGTGTGCAAAAAGGCTCAAAGGCATGTGTGGAGAACGTGTGCAAAAAGGCTCAAAGGCATGTGTGGAGAACGTGTGTGCAAAAAGGCTCAAAGGTAATGTGTGGAGAATGGAGTGTGCAAAAAGGCTCAAAGGCATGTGTGGAGAACGTGTGCAAAAAGGCTCAAAGGCATGTGTGTGGAGAATGTGTGCAAAAAGGCTCAAAGGTATGTGTGGAGAATGTGTGCAAAAAAGGCTCAAAGGCATGTGTGGAGAATGTGTGCAAAAAGGCTCAAAGGCATGTGTGGAGAATGTGTGCAAAAAGGCTCAAAGGTATGTGTGGAGAATGTGTGCAAAAAGGCTCAAAGGCATGTGTGGAGAATGTGTGCAAAAAGGCTCAAAGGCATGTGTGGAGAATGTGTGCAAAAAGGCTCAAAGGCATGTGTGGAGAAGGCTCAAAGGCATGTGTGGAGTGTGCAAAAAGGCTCAAAGGCATGTGTGGAGAATGTGTGCAAAAAGGCTCAAAGGCATGTGTGGAGAATGTGTGCAAAAAGGCTCAAAGGCATGTGTGGAGAACGTGTGCAAAAAGGCTCAAAGGTAATTGTGGAAAGGCAAAAATCAAAGGTAATTGTGGAGAATGTGTGCAAAAAGGCATGTGTGGAGAACGTGTGTGCAAAAAGGCTCAAAGGTAATTGTGGAGAATGTGTGCAAAAAAGCTCAAAGGCATGTGTGGAGAATGTGTGCAAAAAGGCTCAAAGGTAATTGTGGAGAATGTGTGCAAAAAGGCATGTGTGGAGAACGTGTGTGCAAAAAGGCTCAAAGGTAATTGTGGAGAATGTGTGCAAAAAGGCTCAGAGGTATGTGTGGAGAATGTGTGTTAGGGAGAGCTGGTGTGAGCTTTTTGATTTTTATTTATTGTACATTTTTAAATTGTTGCTAAATTATTATTGCTAGGCTTCTCAATGTTTTGCAATAAAGTTTTCTTCTACTTTTCTTTTATTCTCAAAATATTTGAAAAGCCTTGTGATGATGATTATTTTTCCTTCCATCGAAGAGCGCTATATAAGCTTTATTTATTATTATTACTATTAACTCTTTCACTGCCAATGTCGCATTTATGCACCACAATGGTTTAACACCCATGTCACCAAAAGGCATCAAATCAGGGCCTGTTATCCAAAGACTCTATTTTCTTAATTCTGGGAGGTAAGGACTGGCCTAATGTCATACATATCACAGAAGAATTCACAATGTTGCAGATCATTTTTTTCTCTACCCAGTTAAGCTTAATGGTATCTTTTGGCTGAAAAGTGGCTGGCGGTGAAAGGGTTAAAAAGGCTCAGAACATGGTCACACTGAGAACGCAGAAGAAGAAAAAGGCTCAAAATGTTTTAACACATGCTTCGATATTAGAAAAACTACAGAAATCATGCACTACGATCTAGCACAAATTACATCTGGAAACCTGTCACAGTTCAGACAAACATTTTTTTTCAAATTTCAGGACAACAATGCGTAAGTAGGCACCGGTTTTCACACAACGAAAAAGGAAACTAAACGGTAAAATGTTCAAATAGGAAGCACATTCACCCCACCCCACCCCGAAGACGGAGTGTGGCTGCCCATAACGTTCTCATCCCTAGCTGGTGCGTTTCGTACCATGGCGTTCAACTGCTTCGGCTGTTGTTGGGATGATCCCGGGAGTCTTTAAGCCAGAGTACGTCAACAACAACAACAACAACAGCACATTCACTTACTCTGATGCAGAGTGGCAATTCTAAAGCGATTATCACAATATCTGGACAAATATCCAATCAAATTATCTACGTTCACAATTGAAAAAAAAAAAATCTTATGAAAAAAAAAGTCAAAGGGAAAAAACAACAACCACATCTTGACACACAAAAATGTATCAGTTATGTTTAATTAAACTACAATCACGGAAAATAAACTAAAAACTGCATAGCCTATCCAACCGCTTTTAAAAAACCATTTCCTTGATATAATTCACGATCTCACCAAAAAATAAATTACAAAGAGAAAATTATACAAATTATACGAAGGGAGCCCCCGAAAGCTCTGAGGTGAGCCTATACTTTTGCTGAGTGAAACTATTAAAAAATTCGTTTTTATCATATACAATTATACTTATCACAAATTGTAAACCCTGTATTATTATTATTATTATTATTATTATTATTATTATTATTATTATAAAAAAAACATTAAAAAAATAAAAATAAAAAAAGGAGTAAAATTAAGATTAAAATTATAGCCCCGTCGACAAATAAGGCCATGTTAGGGCTGTCACCACGTTAAATCTTACCACATATCAAAAAAGGATAAAAACAAGTAAATTCAAGAGAGAAATGAAAAAGACACATAATTAAAAACAACAGAAACAACAACACGGCAAACATACAGGTAAAAAGACAGAAACATAAAGTAAAACAATATCAATATAAACAACCCTGTCTTGATTATTACTTAAGACACTTAACACCCACAAATCTCCCAGGAAGCTTCTCGATTTGTTGAACTGATGATTTGCATGTGAAAAGAGATAATGATAATGATAATGATAATGATAATGAACCTTTATTTTACAATGGTAAAAGTACAGTGGAACCTCCCTTATAAGACCTTCAAAAATCATCTAAAATGAGGTCTTCTAAGGGAGGGGTCTTATAAGGGAGGTTATTTTAATACTTACAAAGAAGGGCAATGTCTCAGAGAAGTAGGTCTTATGTGGGAGGGAGTTTTATAATGGGAGGTCTTACAAGGGAGGTTCCACTGTATTGACATAGAGTAGCCATTTTTCATTCTTGCCGTTAACACAAACAGAGATAGAGAGAGAGAGAGAGAGAGAGAGAGAGAGAGAGAGAGAGAGAGAGAGAGAGAGAGAGAGAGAGAGAGAGAGAGAGAGAGAGAGAGAGAGAGAGAGAGAGAGAGAGAGAGAGAGAGAGAGAGAGAGAGAGAGAGAGAGAGAGAGAGAGAGAGAGAGAGAGAGAGAGAGAGAGAGAGAGTTTGAGAGAGATTGAGAGAGAGAGAGAGAGAGAGAGAGTGCGGGAGGGGGAAGACACAATATTCGCAAGACACAGAAAAAAAATCACCATTGAAAAATCCCCTGAGATTTTGGAATCGAACACAGGGCAGAAGAGAAAGAAAAAAAAGGAAAAACAAACAAACAAAAAACCAACCCAAAAGGCACTTGATTGAAATGATGGGTACACTCAAAACCGACTTAAGGATCAACGCAGACAAGGTAGAACACTGTTACACGGTATCTTGAAATCCTCTAAAGGCACTACAAACACATTCCAAGGGTCGGCTGTGGAACACGAGGGCTGCTCTTGTGTTGGTAAGGCAGGTAGGGCCAGTGATCCTCCTCTCTCTTTCGTTATTTGTAGTAGCCAGAAGGGGAGAGAAAAGGCTCTTAAGATATTGTGCAATGTGAGGCATTATAAGCGGTGAAATGTCTGTTGGTTTTTTTGTTTTGTTTAAACTGTTGTGGCTTTGCATAACTTTTTTTGGGTATAACTTTTTAAGCTAACAGTTAGGAAACCAAACCAAACCAAACCCCACCCCATAGGCAACAACAATAAAACTTCAATTCCTGTCTTAAGCGTCATCAAGGATTTATTTTAGAAATCAACAACATTAAGCGTACTAATAGAATAATATTCCCCCTGAAAATGTGAAACATCTTGCAATAATGTTGACCGGTTTTTTAGCCCCCCCCCCTTCCACCACCAACCAACCCCCCCCCCCCCCCCCCCCCCCCCCCCCCCCACATGCCCCATTCAAATCCTTTGTAAATGTTGAATAGTACATTTATGATCGGGAATAAGGTCACCGAAAGCAAAGGCAATACGCAGACAGAACCATTAACTTAAAATAAAAATCTCTGTCAACGCCAGCCATTTTTTTTTCCAGCTTAAAACTTCCGTCAAACTTAACAGAGAACTAGAATGTGAAAATGCTAGATCAATCAGCCGCGGCGCGGCAGTATTTTCGGGTGCAATGACCTTGCAGGAACACACAGACAAACGCCCCTGAAACAACAATTTGGTCAAACAGTCTACACCCAAAACTTTATAGTACCCCTGCACCAGCGAGTATCCCAACTTCAGCTCCTCGCGCTCTGCTAACGGCTGAAGAGAAAACGGGCGCGCGGCAGTATTTTTGGCTCCAGTGACTTTGACCTTTGACCAATGACCTTCATTACTGAACTTGGCTTCGATATCCTGAGGACCTATCCACATGCAAAATTTGAGCCTCCTAGGTCCTTGCGTTCCAACGTTATCGTGTTAACATAGATAGACAGCCAGACAGTCAGATTGGAAGAAACGGACAGCCGTGAAAACAGTAACCAGCTTTTGCTTCGCGGCTGGTTAATAACAAACACATAATCTGCAATACTTGGGGGGATTCCTTTACAGCGTGGATATTATTAGGCCTACCTTTTATCTACCAACATTAAGAACTAAAGTTCTTTGAATAACAGATCCTGATCAACCCTTTCACCGCCAATGTCGCATTTATGCACCACAATGGTTTAACACCCATGTCACTAAAACGCATCAAACCAGGGCGTTATCCAAAGACCCTATTTTCTTAATTTTGGGAGGTAAGGATAGGGCTAATGCTATACACGTCACGGAGGAATTCCCAATATTGCAGATACTTTTTTTTTCTCTACCCAGTTAAGTTTAATGGTATATTTTGGCTGAAAAATGGCTGGCAGTGAAAGGGTTAAATGCCTTTAAAGGCACGGCCGGACTATAAAAGAGGGGAGGCGCTGAGCGCGCGCCGCATTTGAATCACAGCTGGCGAGAGAGAGAGAGACGGTTCGCCCTTCTTTGTTCCCTGTTGTGCGAGCCACCGCGAGGCAGAGCTTTTCTGATGAGCAAGACCTGATCCCTGGGATCGGTTGTTTTCCCTTTAAGTGACATGGGTGAGCGGC